>CM029014.1:225999521-226066984 GCA_016801055.1 Panax notoginseng
CCTCCAGATCTTTAGCGCGAAAACGACTGCTGTCAACTCTAGATCATGAGTAGGATAATTCCTCTCATATTCTTTAAGTTGTCGCGAGCATAGGCTATGACTTTCCCGCGTATCATGAGAACACATCCTAACCCTTTGCCTGAAGCATCGCTGTAGATAACAAATCCATCCGAACCAGATGGTATTGTCAGAACAGGTGCCGAAATGAGTCTCCTCTTAAGCTCTTGGAAACTCTTCTCGCATTCTTCGCTCTCCATACGAATTTGATATCCTTCCGAGTCAGCTGAGTTAACAGGGTAGCGATTCGAGAAAACCCTTCTACGAATCTCTGATAATATCCATCTAAGCCCAGAAAGCTACGTACATAGGTCACCGTCTTCGGTTGCTCCCAGCTTTGTATTGCTTCAATCTTCGCCGGGTCCACAGATACTCCATGTTTTGACACCACGTGTCCTAGAAATGCTACTTCCTCAAGCCAGAACTCGCATTTCCTCCTCAATTTAGCATAGGCTTTTTTCACGCAGCCTTTGGAGTACCAGCTTCAGATGGTGCTCATGATCTTCACGGCTTTTGGAATATATGAGATGTCATCAATAAAGACAACAACGAACTGATCCAAATAATCCTTGAATACTCGGTTCATCATATCCATGAAAGCCGCAGGAGCATTAGTCAATCCAAAAGACATGACTAAGAATTCATAATGCCCGTACCGAGTTCTAAAGGAAGTCTTCGGAATATTCCAGTTTTAACCTTCAGCTGAATATCCAGAACGAAGATCGATTTTTGAAAAGAATTGTGCTCCTTGTAGCTGGTTAAACAGGTCATCAATACGAGTAGCGGATACCTATTCTTGATGGTGACATTTTAATTCCCGGTAATCGATACAAAGTCGCATACTCCCGTCTTTCTTCTTTACAAATAAAATAGGAGCACCCCCAAGGAGATGTACTAGGACGAATGAAACCGATGTCCAACAACTCTTGTAGTTGGACTTTTAACTCCTAAAGTTCAATAGGAGCCATTCGATATGGGGTTTTAGAAATGGGCTTTGTACCAGGTTCAAGATCAATAAAGAATTCAACTTCACATTCTGAGGGTAGACCGGAAGTTCTTCAAGAAATACGTCAGGAAAGTTACTAACAACAGGAATATTATTCAAATTTGACGTATCTTTATTCAAATCCATAACATGGGCTAAGAAAGCTTGACATCCGTTTTTCAATAAACGAATGGCTTTATGACTTGATATGACAGTGATTGATTTTAATGGCTTTGTTGCTTGAATTCGAACAACAGGTTGATTAGGAATATGAAAACTAACCACCTTACGAAAATAATCAATTTGACATGATGAATAGTTAACCAATCAATTCCTCAAATCACGTCAAATGCAAGTATCTTTAAAGAGATAAGGTCAACAGGTAAGGTGATGGTGCCAACTTGGATCAAACAAGATTTATAAACAGTGGATGTGATGAAAGTTTCTCCTAACGAGTCTCCCACAGATAAATCAATGTCTAATTTCTCTGGAGTCAAGTTTTAAACGTTGAGCACAAGCAGGAGAAATAAATGAATGGGTAGCACCGGTATCTAGTAAGGTATAAACTTCACATGAATTTATGATTAGCTTACCCTGATCACCTCGTTTGGGTTCCTCGCATGTTGACCAGTCACGACAAACGTCTCCAGGAACCGTTGACTTTCTTTTCTGGGGCAGCCTTTTGAGTCACCGTCCCCGCTGAACTTGGTTTTCGCTACCGTACAATCTCGAGCGATATGTCCTTCCTTTCCACAATTATTCATACCTTGAACTGTTGTGGATAGTTTGGGCTGATATGTCCCTCTTTTTCCACATTTATAGCATATAACCGTGGTCGATCTCCTCCCTTGGAACCAGTTGCTGCTGGTCCTGACGTCTTCGTATTATCATTGTTGAATCTCCTCTTTTTAAAATCTCCTCCCGACTCGCTTCTTCTATTTTATGGCCACTATTACCACCAAAGTGGTTGCCGTTCTTGTCTGTATTTTTCTTTCTCCGCTGGTTATCATTGTTCTGATGACTGTTGTCACCGGTATGATCCTGGTTGTGGTCCCTCGGTGACCATACTCGTTATCTCGCTCTAATAATTGAGTCATGTTGACAACATCTGAATAGAGAGAAAATTTATGAGAAATGAGATATTTGACGTATACCGGGTTTCAAACCTCTCAGAAACATTCGCGTCATACGTTCCTCATACTCTACCAAATGAGATGCAAACCTGGACAACTCTGCAAACTTCACCTCGTACTGGGACCGTTTGTTGTTCTGCTCCAGTCTAATAAACTCCACTTCCTTTATATGATGAACACTTTCTGGAAAGTATTTGTCATTGAACAGTTTCTGAATGTCTCTCCCAAGACATGCTGAGTGCGGTTGGATGGGTACGTTTCACATACTCCCACCAGTAGTCTGCCTCGCCACGGAACATAAAGGTGGCGAATGGAACCTTCTGTTCCTCCGTGCATCCCAAGACATCGAATATCTTGGTAATTTGCTTGACCCACGTTTCCGCCATGATCGGATCCGACTTTCCCTTAAATTCTGGTGGTCCCAACTCTTTGAACTGCTTGGCTGTGACCAGCTGTGCGTTGCCATTATTTCTTCCTATATTTTGAACAGGAATCTCCTTCGTCTGGTTTTGCATGTCCCGCAAAAAACTTCTAAACATCTCATTGTTCATCGTCTGCTCAGTGGTGTTGTTCACATGAGGAGCATTGCCAGCCTGTTGCACGTTCTCCTCGTTGGTGAGTACAGGTGTCTCCACGGTTTCATTTACTCCACTGTTAACATTCTCAGTCGACATTCTCAAATACTGCCATAAAACAAGGGTTAATTTAATAAATTAACAAATCACATAATATCCCTATATATTGACTGACAACAAATAAGCTTAGGTAGGACACACTAGCGAAGGATTTACTCGTCTCTCCCCTCCTAGTTCTATTCCTCGATCTCCGCCAGAGATCATATCTCTAAGCTCTGATACCAACTGTGACGCCCCCAAAATAGGTATACAACACCCATTCTGAGTCGTCAATAACATGGTACAGAAACAACTATAACTTTATTAATACAACATAAAAACTGTGAGTGTAAATACAAATATTGTCATCTAGACAATATCCACACTCAAATAAGTCCTCATTACAATTATTGGTACAATATTTTACAAAAAAAATGGTGAGGACTACTAAAATAACTTCCTAGAACCTTCATTCCATACCCCGACTAGTACTTGCTACATTCTCGCCTCCTGAGAAGAAAATGGAGCAACAAGAAAAAGGGTGAGCTCAACTAGCCCAGTAAAGAACATTATGACTAAGATAATATAAAACAAATTATCATTAGTCTTCAACAGGGAAAAATCTAATAGAATACAATAGACAACAAGTTTTAAATCCATATTCGCAGCGGAAAATAATAATTCATAGAAGAGTTACGTAGAGAATGAAATCTACTATTATCTATGAATTTAAAAGTCTATCATCAGCATTTTATCCCTGTAACATCAATCAATATTCATCTTCGCACTACAGGCTAAAGATATTCACCAATTGGTCATGTTCATCTAAACACCTGTTTATCTTTGCATTACGGCTAAAGATATTCATCAGAAATCATTAATCTTTGCACTACAGGCCAAAGATATTCAATTATATCATCATTTAGGACTGAGGATGATGAAAAATATTTTAATGGAAACGAATCCAGTGAAACAAAATAATAAATATTAAGGATTCGTATTTCAGCTATTCCATGTCCAAAAATACCTCATAAATAATCATAGTGGAGTAAAATTCAAGAATGATCAAAACATGGATACAATCAAAGCTAGTATCCAGAATAGATATTTTGAACGAAAAGAAGAAAATTTTATTTTTCGGTGAATAGTAACTCGTGAATAGTAACTCGTGAATAGTAACCCCGACATGAAAAAGTTCTAAATTTGATAAAAAGTTACAACCAATATTTCGGCATAATGATATTGAAGAAATAATATCATTTACGAAGAAAATAACATCCCTTACCTCGGAAAGACGGTACTTCTGACTGGAATACTAGATATAGTGCTGAAGGAAATTTGCACCGTATAGCAACACTCAAAGTATCAAATACTCACAAGAATACGCTCGATATAGATAGAGAAATAGAGAGAAACTTGTGTTTCTGGTGTGATTTTCAATTCTAACCTAAGCACCCTATTTATAGAAAAATGCTTAGAACACCAAAGCAGAAAATTTAATATAATAATAATATATTTATCAAATTTTCTTTAGCCCACCTCTAGACATCTGATCTCAGCCCATTTATATCACATGTTAGCCCACTTAAATGCCAAAAAACGTTTTTCTTCAAAATAATAAATAAAACTTCCAAAAATCAATTATTTCGAAACTTCAGAACTTCAATAATTCATAATAAATAATCCTTTTATCAGAAAATTCGAATCTCGCGAGTTTTTATAGGAAATTCAATTTGCTACAACTTTGCAGAAGAAAGTTTTTCTAAATTCCAAACAGAAATTAGCCGAAATCCACAAACGGACGATTTTACAGTCAATAATAAATTTTCGGTTAAGAATTGTGTCCACCAACACACAAAACATGTGTTAATCATTTAATACCACAAAAATACTCTTCCTCCTCATATACTCATATATCCTACATTCATTGTAAAAATATCACCATCAATATATTATTAAAATAATATATTTAAATGAATTATTTTATCAAAAAAAGATAAAAATATTAATTTTCAACAATTGTCACATTAAAAATTTTCTCCATCTATATCCACATAAAATCAATATTTTCCTCATCATATAAATCAATAATTAATTATACACAAATAATATTACAGAATCACAGTACTGACAACCAGGCCGTTCCCAAGAAAGAGGGGGCTTTCCAATAAGGATTTCTCCTTACTGGCGCGCAATTAGATGACCAAACCTCTCCTTAGACAGAACTTTCTAAACATTACCAATAATATTATCTAATAATATTATTCAGCTAATATGAATTATTGCTCCGATAATGGAAAATATTGTGTAGTGACAATTATAAAATATCAATGTAGCAATTATTTAATCAATAAAATAAAATATTGAACAGTAATTACTGTAACCATTATTGAGTAGTGCCTTCTTACGTAAGAATCAATAATTGGTGCAATACCGTGTGCTACTGTGCAACAACGCGTATTACCGTGTTTTAACCACCGGGTATTCCAACAGTATTAACGATAACAACTACGCCGTTATTTATAAACAACTTTTTTTTGTCATTTTCTTCATCCAATCTCTTTCCGTTATGGGACCCACAAAAGACTGCGCCGTCGTACGAATATTCTCCGACAATAAGAATATTTCACAACCAAGCGAATATTCCCCGACAACAATGAATATTTTATAACCACTTGCTTATTTAAAATATTTGCGAATTTTACCCATAACTAACCACATTAATCAAATCAACCCTTACTATTTCAGAATAATAAATAGAGGAAATTAAATTTCATTTATTAATAATTTGGGGTCTTACAACTAATGCTCCTACTGTCTTCATGGATATGATGAACCGGGTATTCAAAGAATATTTGGATCACTTTGTGGTCGTCTTTATTGATGACATCCTTATTTATTCCAAAAGTCGTGAAGATCATGAGCAACACTTGAGGTTGGTACTCCAAAAGCTTCGTGAATACAAGCTTTATGCCAAGTTGAAGAAATGCGAGTTCTAGCTGGAGGAGGTAGCATTCCTTGGGCACGTAGTATCAAGTCGTGGAATATCTGTTGACCCGGCAAAGATTGAAGCTATTCAAAGCTGGGAGCAACCTAAATCAATGACCGAAGTACGTAGCTTTCTTGGTTTAGCTGGTTATTATCGGAGATTCATGGAAGGATTTTCTCGAATCACTACTCCACTAACTCAGCTGACTCGAAAAGATACAAAGTTCGGTTGGAGCGAAGAATGTGATAAGGGTTTTCAAGAACTCAAGAGGAGACTCATTTCAGCACCTGTTCTAACAATACCATCTGGCTCGGAGGGATTTGTCATCTACAGTGATGCTTCGAGTAAAGGGTTGGGATGCATTCTCATGCAACATGGAAAAGTCATAGCCTATGCATCAAGACAACTCAAGGAATATGAGAGGAATTTTCCTACTCATGATCTAGAGTTGGCAGCTATTGTCTTTGCACTTAAAATTTGGAGACATTACTTGTATGGGGAGAAGGTGGAGATCTTTACGGATCATAAAAGCCTCAAATATTTTTTCACTCAAAAGGAACTCAACATGCGACAACGACGTTGGCTTGAACTGTTAAAAGATTATGATCATACCATTCAATACCATCCTGGAAAAGTGAACGTGGTAGCTGACGCATTGAGTAGAAGATCATATGCAAGTACGAGTGCGATATTGTCAACACAAAGGCCCATTTTGTGTGACTTACAAAGGATGGAGATAGAGTTAAAGACTCCAGGGACCCATGTGATGATGGCAAATATACGAGTAGAACCGACTTTAATCGATAAAGTTAAAGCTGCTCAAGCTACAGACCTGGAGCTGATGCGTATGAGGAAGAAAGTGCAAGAAGGTGCTATGCCGGAAACAAGAATCGATGAAGAAGGAATACTTCGAGTCAACTCCAGACTTTGTGTTCCTAATGACCCTGATTTAAAGTATGAAATCATGATGGAGGCGCACAACAGACCGTTTGCAATCTATCCTGGGAGTACCAAAATGTATTATGATCTTCGTCATACATTTTGGTGGAGCAATATGAAGCGAAAGATAGCGCTGTTTATCTCAAGGTGTTTAACTTGTTAACGAGTCAAAGCGGAGCATCAAGTATCAAAAGGTCCATTGCAACCACTTGAAATTCCAGAATGGAAGTGGGAGCACATTACCATGGATTTTGTTACCGGTCTTCCTAAGGTTTCTCAAGGTATAGATGCGATTTGGGTCATTGTTGATAGATTGACCATGTCTGCTCATTTCTTACCGATACGAGAAACTTATACACTTGAACGTCTTGCTCGTATGTACATAAACGAGATTGTAAGACTGCATGGTATGCCAGTATCCATAGTTTCTGATCGAGACCCAAGATTCACTTCACGATTTTGGGTTAGTTTACAAAAAGCTATGGGCCCGGATTTATGATTTAGTTCGGCATATCATCCTCAGACGAACGGACAATCAGAGAGGACTATTCAAACTCTAGAAGATTTATTAAGACTCTGTGTCCTTGACTTCAAAGGAAGTTGGGACAAGTTCTTATCATTGGTAGAATTTTCCTACAACAACAGTTATCAAGAAAGTATTGGCATGGCTCCATTTGAAGCATTGTATGGAAGAAAATGTCGTTCTCCATTATGTTGGGATGAGGTGGGTGAAGCAATGTTGTTGGGACCGGAGTTGGTACGTATGACTACAGAAAAGATTCAAACAATCCGATAACGTATAAAAACCTCACAAGATCGACAAAAGAGTTATGCTGATTGTAAGACCCCAACTTATTAATGAATAAAATCAAATTTTCTCTAAATATTATTGTGAATAATAAGGGGTTAATTTGATATAATACTTTGGTTATGGGTGAAATGTGCAAATTTTGTAAAATAAGTAAGTGGTTATAAAATATTCATTTTGTCGGGGAATATTCGTTTGGTCGTTAAATATTCTTGCTGTCGGGGAATATTCGTACGACGGCGCAGCCTTGTGTGGGCCCCATAACGGAAAGCGATTGGATGAAGAAAACGACAAGTATAAGTTGTTTATAAACAACGGCGTAGTTGTTACCGTTAATACTGTTGGAATACCCGGTGGTAAAAATACAGTAGCACACGGTATTGCACCAATTATTGATTCTTACGAAGGCACTACTCAATAATTGTTACAGTAGTTGTTGTTTAATATTTTATTTTATTGATTCAATAATTGCTGCGTTGATATTTTATAATATTGTTGTTTCAATAATTGTTGCTGCACAGTGTTTTCCTTTATCAGATCAATAACTCATATTATTTGAATAATATTATTAGATAACATTATTGGCAATGTCTAGAAAGTTCTGTCTAAGGAGAGGTTTGGTCATCTACTTGCGCGCCAGTAAGAAGAAATCCTTATTGGAAAGCCCCCCCTTTCCTGGGAACGGCCTGGTTGTCATAAATGTGATTCTGTAATATTATTTGTGAATAATTAATTATTGATTCATATGATAAGGAAATATTTATTTTATGTGGATATAAATGAGGGATATATTTTTGTGGTTAAAAATGAAGGAGTTAATGTTGAGGTTTTTATCAGTATGTGTTGTCGTATTTTACACGACAATTGTATTATTGAAGTTGTAGTTTGCTTTCTGTACCATGTATTTAGTGACTCAGAATGGGTGTTGTATACCTATTTTGGGGGCGTCACAGTTGGTATCAGAGCTAAGGGATAGGATCTCTGGCTGAGATGTGAGGCAAGAACTAGGAGGGGAGAGACGGGAAATTCCTTCGCTAGTATGACCTGACTAAGTTTATGTGGTGTTTATTTGGTCGGTCAGAGTATAGGGATAATATATGACATGACTATTAACCCTTGTTTTATGGCAGTATTTAAGAATGGCAACTGAGAACGTTAATAATGGAGTAAATCAGACCGTGGAGACACCTTTGATCACCACCCAGGGGAACGTGCAACAGAAAGGCAATATTCCTCCTGTAAATAACGTTACCGAGCAAACGATGAATGATGGAATGTTTAGAAGCTTTTTGCAGTTCATGTAAAATCAGACGAGGGAGACTCGTGTGCAGAATACGGGTGGAAATGATAACAACGCGCGGTTTGTCACAACCAAGCAGTTCAAAGAATTGGGACCACCGGAATTTAAGGGAAAGCCGGATCCGATCATGGCGAAAACGTGGGTCAATCAAATTACCAAGATATTCGATGTCTTGGGATGCACGGAGGAACAGAAGGTTCCATTCGCCACCTTTATGTTCCGCGGTGAGGCAGACTACTGTTGGGAGTATGTGAAGTGTACCCAGCCTAACGCACTCAACATGTCCTGGGAAACATTTCAAAAACTGTTCAATGACAAGTACTTTCCTGAAAGTATTCGTCATATGAAGGAGGTGGAGTTTATCAGGCTGGAACAAAACAACATGACGGTGTCCCAGTACGAGGTGAAGTTTGCAGAGTTATCCAGGTTTGCACCTCATTTGGTCAAAAATGAGGAACGAATGACAAGGATGTTTCTGAGAGGTCTAAAATCCGAGATTCGGCAATATCTTATCTCTCATAAATTTTCTTTATATTCAGATGTTGTAAACAGGGCTCAATTATTAGAGCGAGATAATGAGTATGTGCAACCGAGGGACCACAACCAGGGTCATACAGGTGGTGGCAGTCATCGAAGCAATGAAAACCAGCAGGGAGGAAAACATTCGGACAAAAGCGGTAACCACTCTGGTGGTAATCGTGGTCGTGATAATAGAAGGAGCGAGTCGGGAGGAGATTTCAAGAAGAGAAGGTACAACAATGATAACGTGAAGACGTCAGCACAAACATCAACTGTTTCTAGGGGAGGAGAATGACCACCGGTCGTATATTACAAATGTGGGAAAGAGGGACATATCAGCCCAAACTGTCCACAACAATCCAAGGTATGTTATAACTGTGGAAAGGAGGGTCATATAGCTCGAGAGTGTTCTGTAGCAAAATCAAGTTCAGCGCGGATGGTGACTCCAAAAGTTGTCCCGGATAAGTCGAAATCAGCGGTTCCTGGAAGGGCGTTTGTCGTGACTGGCCAAAACGCGAGAAACCCGAACGAGGTGATCACGGGTAAGCTAATCTTGAATTCTTGCGAAGTTTATACTTTATTAGATACCGGTTCTACCCATTCTTTTATCTCTCCTACTTGTGCTCAACGTTTAAACTTGACTCCGGAGAAATTAGACCTTGACTTGTCTGTTGAAACTCCGTTGGGTGAAACCTTCGTTACATCTACAGTTTATAAATCTTGCATGATCCAAGTTGGCACTATCACATTACCTGTTGATCTTATCTCTTTAAAGATACTTGCTTTTGATGTGATTTTAGGAATTGATTGGTTAACCACTCATCATGCTAAAATTGATTATTTTCGTAAGGTTGTTAGTTTTCATATTCCTAACCAACCTGTCATACGAATTCAAACTACTAAACCACTAAAATCAGTCACAGTCATATCAAGCCACAAAGCTATTCGTTTATTAAAAAATGGATGTCAAGCTTTCTTAGCCCATGTTATGGATTTGAACAAAGACAAGTCAGATTTGAATAATATTTCTATTGTTAGAGAATTTCCCGATGTATTTCCTGAAGAACTTCCTGGTCTACCCCCAGAACGTGAAGTTGAATTCTTTATTGACCTTGAACCCGGTACAAAGCCCATTTCTAAAACCCCATATCGAATGGCTCCTATTGAACTTCAGGAGTTAAAAGTCCAACTACAAGAGTTGTTGGACATCGGTTTTATTCGTCCTAGTACATCTCTTTGGGGTGCTCCTGTGTTATTCGTAAAGAAGAAAGACGGGGGTATGCGACTTTGTATCGACTATCGAACATGTCACTATCAAGAATAGGTATCCGCTACCTCGCATTGATGACCTGTTTGACCAGTTACAAGGAGCACAATTCTTTTTAAAGATCGATCTTCGTTCTGGATATCATCAGCTGAAGATTAAAACTGAGGATATTCCAAAGACTGCCTTCAGAACTCGGTATGGGCATTATGAATTCTTAGTCATGTCTTTTGGATTGACTAATGCTCCTGCTGCCTTCATGGATATGATGAACTGTGTATTCAAAGAATATTTAGATCAGTTCGTTGTTGTCTTTATTGATGACATCCTCATCTATTCCAAAAGCCGTGAAGATCATGAGCGCCATTTAAAGCTGGTACTGCAAAGGCTTTGTGAAAACAAGCTTTATGCCAAACTGAAGAAATGCGAGTTCTGGCTTGAGGAAGTAGCATTCCTTGGGCACGTGGTGTCAAAACATGGAGTA
Source organism: Panax notoginseng (assembly GCA_016801055.1). Taxonomy (NCBI): domain Eukaryota; kingdom Viridiplantae; phylum Streptophyta; class Magnoliopsida; order Apiales; family Araliaceae; genus Panax; species Panax notoginseng. The sequence continues at coordinate 226,010,614 of CM029014.1, forward strand.
TCTGTCGACCCGGCGAAGATTGAAGCCATACAAAGTTGGGAGCAACCGAAGTCGGTAACCGAAGTACGTAGCTTTCTGGGCTTAGCTGGTTATTATCGGAGATTTGTGGAAGGATTTTCTCGAATCGCTACTCCGTTAACTCAGCTGACTCGGAAGGATACAAAATTCGGTTGGAGCGAGGATTGTGAGAAGAGTTTTCAAGAACTCAAGAGGAGACTTATTTCGGCACCTGTTCTGACAATACCATCTGGTTCGGATGGATTTGTTATCTACAGTGATGCTTCAGGTAAAGGGTTAGGATGTGTTCTCATGCAACATGGGAAAGTCATAGCCTATGCCTCGCGACAACTCAAAGAATATGAGAGGAATTATCTTACTCATGATTTGGAGTTGGCAGCAGTCGTTTTCGCGTTGAAGATCTGGAGACACTACCTGTATGGGGAGAAAGTGGAGATCTATACAGATCATAAAAGCCTCAAATATTTCTTCACCCAAAAGGAACTCAACATGCGGCAGCGACGTTGGCTCGAGCTGTTAAAAGATTACGATCATACCATCCAATATCATCCTGGAAAAGCAAACGTAGTAGTTGACGCATTGAGTAGAAGATCATATGCGGGTACGAGTGCAATGTTGTTAACACAAAGGCCCATTTTGTATGACTTGCAAAGGATGGAGATAGAGATAAAGGCTCCAAGTACCCACATGATGATATCAAATATACGAGTAGAACCGACTTTAATCGATAAAGTTAAAGCTGCTCAAGCTAAGGACATGAAGCTGATGCGTATGAAGAAGAAAGTGCAAGAAGGTGTTATTCCAGAAGCAAGAATTGATGAAGAAGGAATACTTCGAGTCAACTCCAGACTTTGTGTTCCTAACGATTTTGACTTGAAGCATAGAATAATGATGGAGGCACACAACACACCGTTTACAATCTATCCTGGGAGTACCAAAATGTATCACGATCTTCGACATACATTTTGGTGGAGCAATATGAAAAGAGAGATCGCGGAGTTTATCTCGAGATGTTTAACTTGTCAACGTGTAAAAGCGGAGCATCAAGTACCAAAGGGTCCATTGCAACCACTTGAGATTCTGAAATGGAAGTGGGAACACATTACTATGGATTTTGTTACGGGTCTTTCCAAGGTTTCTCAAGGCATAGATGTGATTTGGGTTATTGTTGATAGATTAACCAAGTCCGCTCATTTCTTGCCGATACGTGAGACTTATTCCCTTGAACGTCTTGCTAGTATGTACGTGAACGAGATTGTGAGATTGCATGGCATGCCAGTATCCATAGTTTCGGATCGTGACCCAAGATTCACTTCACGATTTTGGGTTAGCTTGCAAAAAGCTATGGGCACGGATTTACGATTCAGTTCGGCATACCATCCTCAAATAGACGGACAATCAGAGAGGACTATTCAAACTCTTGAAGATCTATTAAGACTCTGTGTCCTAGATCTCAAAGGGAGTTGGGATAAGTACCTACCATTGGTGGAATTCTCCTACAATAACAGTTATTAGGCGAGCATAGGTGTGGCTCCATTCGAGGCGTTGTATGGAAGAAAATGTCATTCTCCAGTATGCTGGGACGAGGTGGGTGAAGCAACATTGTTGGGACCAGAGTTGGTACGCATGACTACAGAGAAGATCCAAACGATTCGACAACGTATACAAACGGCACAGGATCGACAAAAGAGTTATGCGGATCTTCATCGGAAGGACGTGGAATTTAATATTGGGGATCATGTATTGTTACGTGTTGCACCATGGAAGGGAGTTACAAGATTTGGGAAGAGAGGAAAGCTCAATCCAAGATTTGTTGGTCCATTTGAGATTCTTGAGCGAATAGAAAATGTGGCATATAGACTCGCATTACCTCCAAGCATGTCTCGTGTTCATAATATTTTTCACATATCTATGCTTCGTAAATATGTTAAAGACCCGAACCACATTATTGAGTTAGAACCAGACGAGATAGCTGAAGATTTAACGTACGAAGAGGTACCTGTTAAGATCTTGGATAGGAAAGAGCATGTCCTACGCACAAAGGTTATACCATAAGTTAAGGTTTTGTGGAGAAACCATGCTATTGAAGAAATGACCTGGGAGTTGGAATCAGAAATGAAAGCGAAGTATCCTCACCATTTCAAAACACCAGGTACGTACGTCAATTTCGAGGACGAAATTTCATAAGGAGGGGAGGTTGTAAGACCCCAACTTATTAATGAATAAAATCAAATTTTCTCTAAATATTATTGTGAATAATAAGGGGTTAATTTGATATAATACTTTGGTTATGGGTGAAATGTGCAAATTTTGCAAAATAAGCAAGTGGTTATAAAATATTCATTTTGTCGGGGAATATTCGTTTGGTCGTGGAATATTCTTGCTGTCGGGGAATATTCGTACGACGGCGCAACCTTGTGTGGGCCCCATAACAGAAAGCGATTGGATGAAGAAAACGACAAGTATAAGTTATTTATAAACAACGGCGTAGTTGTTACCGTTAATACTGTTGGAATACCCGGTGGTTAAAATACAGTAGCACACGGTATTGCACCAATTATTGATTCTTACGAAGGCACTACTCAATAATTGTTACAGTAGTAATTGTTTAATATTTTATTTTATTGATTCAATAATTGCTGCGTTAATATTTTATATTATTGTTGTTTCAATAATTGTTGCTGCACAGTATTTTTCTTTATCAGATCAATAATTCATATTATTTGAATAATATTATTAGATAACATTATTGGCACTGTCTAGAAAATTCTGTCTAAGAAGAGGTTTGGTCATCTAATTGCGCACCAGTAAAGAGAAATCCTTATTGGAAAGCCTCCTCTTTCCTGGGAACGGCCTGGTTGTCATAAATGTGATTCTGTAATATTATTTGTGAATAATTAATTATTGATTCATATGATAAGGAAATATTTATTTTATGTGGATATAAATGAGGGATATATTTTTGTGGTTAAAAATGAAGGAGTTAATGTTAAGGTTTTTATCAGTATGTGTTGTCGTATTTTGCACGATAATTGTATTATTGAAGTTGTAGTTTGCTTTCTGTACCATGTATTTGGTGACTCAGAATGGGTGTTGTATACCTATTTTGGGGACGTCACACTGATCTTCATCGAAAGGATGTGGAATTTAATATAGGAGATCATGTGTTCTTACGTGTTGCTCTATGGAAAGGAGTTACGAGATTTCGAAAGAGAGAAAAGTTCAATCCTCGATTTATCGGTCCATTTTTAATCCTCGATCGAGTAGGAACTGTGGCTTATAGACTCGCTTTACCGCCAAGTATGTCTCGTGTTCATAACGTTTTTCGCATATCCATGTTACGTAAATATGTGGAAGACCCGAACCACATTATTGAGTTAGAACCAGACGAAATAGCGGAGGATTTGACGTATGAAGAAGTTCCTGTTCAAATCTTGGATAAGAAGGAACATATTCTACGCTCCAAGGTTATACCTCAAGTCAAAGTTTTGTGGAGAAATCACGATGTTGAGGAAATGACTTAGGAGTTAGAATCTGAAATGAAGTCAAGGTATCCCTACCTCTTCGACGTACCAGGTACGTACCCTAATTTCGAGGGTGAAATTTCATAAGAAGGGGAGGTTGTAAGACCCTAACTTTTATAAAGATGAATTTTCTATAAATATCATTTTTGAATATTATGGAGTTAATTTGATATAATGTTATAGTTGTGGGTAATATTTATAAATTTTGCAAAGTATGCAAGTTGTTATATAATATTCGATTGGTCGGGGAATATTCATTTTAACAGGAAATATTCGTACAACGGCACAATTATTGGTGGACCCCACAACAGAATTATTGTCGGATTGAGAAAACGACAAAAATATTTTATTAAAAATAACGACGGAAGTTTTACCATTGATACTGTTGAACTACTCGGTAATAAAAGTACAGTAACACGTGTAGTTGCATAGTAGCACACGGTATTGATTATTAATGCTTATGTGAGAAGTCACTCAGTTTGATTCAATTATTGTCAGTTAATAATATGAATTATTTAGCGATAATGAAGTTTTGTTTTATTTATATTATTAACGTAATAAAACAGAAACATCTTTTTATATAAAGCAGAATACTTTATTAAAGTTATTCTATAAATAGAATATATTATATTTTATTTAAAAGATTTTTCTTTAAATATGAACCGTCAGATTAAAGTAATCAATCTAGACCGTTCATGGATTAGTTACTATGCATTCCATTTTTCTATTAATAGCAGCTCATTCCTTCATTATTTCTTACGAATTCACTGAACTCTAGAGAGAGAAACTATAGAGAGAAACTATAGAGAGAGAGAAGAAAAGTATTCTGCTACTTAACTACTTCCTTATTTCAGTTCTTCTTTCAAACGGTAAGGGGTGTTATTCTTTCTTATTCATGAAGAGAACTGTTGTTATTTCATTTCTTATTATTCTGTTGGAATAACCTATATACGCGGTCTACCTTATACTTGGTGACATTCTTCTATTATTCTGTTGGAACATCATATCTGTGTGTTTTATACCGGACCTGGTTCCGTCTTTATTATTATTCTGTTGGAACATCCTGTCTGTGTGTTTTACACCAGACCTGGTTCCGTCTTTGTTATTACTCTGTTGGAATATCCTGTCTGTGCGTTTTACGCCGGACCTGGTTCCATTATTTATTATTCTGTTGGAATAACCTGGCTGTGCGGTCTATCGCATGCATGGTGATTTCTTTTGTTATTCCATTCTTTATTATACTCAGTTGGTTAAGTTTTGACTTCTATACTCCATGAAATTTGTGGAATATCCTTGATAATTGCGTTTCATCCAGTATCTTTTCATTAAAATATTCTTCTAAGTATTCTTGAATTTTACTCTACAAAGCAGTATCATGTTGATAATTTGGACGTTGTTAATTCTTGGATAAATTAATTCTTGAACTTGGTTTATTGAATTCTTATATCATTGTCATCATCCTCATGTTTATAAAATGTTGAAAGTCATCTGTGGCCTGTAGTGCATAGATGGACTTGGTATGATTATGACCAGGGATTATTCGGTATAATCATGACTGTAATGTTACAAATGATGTGGTAAAAGTCATCATTGGCCCGTAGTACATTGATGGACAGTTGTTGGCATGATCATGACCATTAATGAATACACGAATATCCTTGGCCGTAGTGTAGGGGTGATTCGATGATGTGGATTATTTTATTAAGCTGAGTCCCAGCGATAACAGTGTTGAAAAACCTTTTAAATCACAGAAGATAGTAGATTTTATTTTCTACTTGACTCTTTTAATGGATTGCTTGTTCCGCTGCAGTTAAACTTGATATTCGTTATATTTTATTAGTTTAACACTGTTGAAGGCTAATGATAATTATTCTGCATTATCTTAGTCATAATATTTCTTACTGGGCTAGTTGAGCTCACCCTTTCTTTCACTGTTCTCTTCAGGAAATGAGAATATAGCTGGGACGAGTTGGGGAACGGAGTGATGGACCAGATGATAGTATTAATAGTCCTCACTATTCTGTTAAATAGTGTGACAATAATTGTAATGAGGACTCCTTTTGAGTTTGTGTAGTCTCTAGTAAATAATAATTGTATTCAAACTCATAGTTATGTTTTGTCGTATTGTACACGACAGTTGTATTAGTAAGTTATATTTGCATTCTGTACCATGTATCTGACAACCCAAGATGGGTGATGTATACCTAATTTTGGGGGCGTCACATATAATATGGAGTCTCAGAATGTGCGCTTGGCAGAACGTCAAGATGTGATATTAAAATTTTTAGTTGACCAATTTGCTGCACAGAATGCACTGACTGTCCAATCACATCCAGGCATTCAACTTAGCCATTTCCCAACTGCTCCAGTTCTACCAGTCTTCCCCCCTTCCGATCAAGAGATGAGCGAGGATGATGATGCTCCACCCGAGGAATAAGCTCGTCAGGGAAGTCCTCTGTTTTATTTTGCTACATTTTTCGCATGAGGACATTGCTCTAGATTAGTTTGGGGGTAGTTGATTGTTATTTCTAAGTTGTTATTTTATTATTAGTAAGTGGATGATTGTTAGTTTTGTTGCATCTAGGATTGCATGTTGATTCCAGCTTTCGATGGTGCGTTTATTTGGGGGCCAATGATGAAATTAGAATTGCATGAACAAGTCTAGTAAGGATTGTTGAGTCAGTGATATGATTTTCTTGACATGATTTGAATCTATATCTGTTTGACACTGATATTATAGGATAGCACTTTGAAAAACGACCATGTTGGCTATGATAGTTCAAATGGTGAGATAATAGAGTTCTAAAGGATGATTGCTAGTGAAATGAAGGGACAATTTGAATAGCTAGTGAAGACGGAATTTATACATAAACTCGAGTTTGGGGGAAAAATATTTGGAATATATAAGCTGAAAAAAAAATAAAAAAAATATACATGGTGACTAGTCTTGTTTCGGGGCCTTTGTAACTTGAGCAAGTACGCCCGAGGGGATTGTCTTTACACCTAGCGCCCTAAGGTCGTTCATGGTCTGGGAGTCGTTGGTCGAAAGCTCGCTAAGGGGTAGCACTGTTAGCCTAATGAGATGAGACATTGCACAGTTATTTTTGTATATAAAAATATATATATATATATAAGTGAAAATAAAAATAAAGCGGGAAAAGTGCAAAATGCCCCCGTTATGAAAAAAAAAAAGAAAAGAAAAGCATAAGTATTCCATTTTGACTCTTGAATTCGGGTGATTGTTTGATTTCAGTTGAAGCAAATATATTTGATAAGTTCTCAAGTTTACACTGTATGATGCTTACTAAGAAATTTATTATCTTTCATATTTTTGCCTTTCATGGGTTCGCATGGTTGTTGAACACACACTCACAATATCAGTAATATCAGATTCAGATTCATTGATTGTTGGGATATTGTCGATCTGCTTTAACATGATGTATTAGCATGTTTTTGTGATTTTTCTGAGGCTTATGGATATACGTGAGTTATTGGATTGCTGGAATTACGTTCATTTAGTTAGTTGCATTTGCATGAGTTGTCGTTTTCATATTGGTAGTATTATTTTGTGTTTGTTGCTTGAGGACATGCAACGGTTTAAGTTTAGGGGTATTTGATGATTAGGTAATATACCCATGAATTGGATATATTTGGACTTAAATTATTGCATTCTCAAGTTAGTTAGAATCAGTTTTATTATGCTTAGTTGTTGTTTTGCAGATTCGGGAGATGCAGGGACGAATTGGGAATTTGGAGCAAAGAGTGGCAATATGGTAATTTCAGAGAAGTCCAGCGCCGGGGAGCTGGAAAATACACTACCAACAGCGCCGGGGCGCTGAGCCTCGGCGGGCATTGACTGGATTCGCACGTTTGACTTTCTGTTTGGCTTGGCTTGGTTCATCGAATGCAAAGTTGATTTGGATTAGGAGTGTGGGGAAGCTATAAAAAGAAATTAAGTGCTGAAATTAGGGCTATCATCTAATCTGTTCATTTATCCATTGGAGGCTACTACAAGGATTACTTGAAGATTAAGGATTGGCTACAGATTCTTCTTCTTCTTCTCCTTATTTTTAATTTGTACTTCTTTAAGGATGATTTGCAAACGATTATTGGTTTTTATTTCCGTTATGAACTAATTCTTTAATTAAGATTTCAATTGAACATTTTATGGCTATAAATTAGTTATTCAGTTTATTCCAATTATTTGTGTTGAAGTGAATTGTTTATCATGCCTTGCATCTATTGATTAATTATTTGGCCAATAATTACCTTGTTATTCTAGAAGGAATTGGAAGAGGAATTCTAGGGTTAGAACTGGGTTTGATAACGTGTGACTTATTTATTTGCACAGTGAATAATTAGGTTTGTGAATTGAATGGGAATATCTTTTCACCACATGTAACACATAAGGAATTCGAATTAAAGGAGTTTAATTCACTTGTTTTGCATAGGAATATAGCATGATTAATCTGGATTAAATAGAAGTCAGTTGATTACTTGGAAAAGGACTTTTGACATTGGAGAATTCCTGTTAACAATTCAGTAGACATAATAGTTAGGATAACTGGGTAAGTGAATTATAGTTCATAATTGGGGATATTGAAATCTTAATCCTTATTTATCGGAAATCATTCATTCAAATCTTAGTTTATTTATTTGCTTATTTTAGAATAATATCTTTAAATTGTTTAATTTAGTTTTAATATTTCAGAAAATCATAATTTATCATTGTTTAAATAAAATTGGGTTGATATAGTGCTAGTAGTTGGAATTTATTAATTAGAATTCTCTGTGGGAACGATACTTTTCTTATTACTTTATTACTTGTTGACCGTGTATACTTGCACGTTTGCTTTGATTGTGAAATCAACCAACAAAATACGAAGGGTCATTCACCATGCATACGTTAATCCGCGTAGACAGGTTACTCCCGCAGATTAATAAAGAATAGAATGACAACCCTTATGAGTATTGAAAGAAATTAACATTCTTTACGAATTAATACGAAAGAATAATATCTCTTACCTTAGTAGAAGATTGGATACTGTAATAGTGAAGTTGCAGAATACTCTTCTTCTTTCTCTCTATAGTTTCTCTCTCTAGAGTTTCAGTGAATTCGTAAGAAATAATGAAGGAATGAGCTTCTATTTATTAAAGAATGGACTAAATAATAACTAATTCATGAACGGTCCAGATTGATTTACTTTTAAACGGACGGTCCATATTGATTTACTATTAAAACTTAAATCAGCGGTCCATATTGATTTACTATTAAAACTTTAAACCAGCGATCCATATTGATTTACTATTAAAACTTTAAATCAGCGATCTATATTGATTTACTATTATAACTTCAACCAACGGTCTGAAAAATTAGCACATCTCCTCATAGAATAATAAGTCAAAGTTATAACAAACGCCTCAAAACAAACCCATCTATTTATATCAAAAATTGAATAAATAATTACCACAAATCACTTATCTTTAATCAACACATTTTTAATCTTTCAACAATTATTCATCATTTAATATTATAATTCACAATATTAACAACCAGATCATTCCCAGGAAAGAGGGGACTTTCCGATAAAGATTTCTCCTTATTGACGCGCAATTAGATGACCTAACCCCTTTCCTCAACAGAACTTTCTAGACATCGTCAATAATGCAAATAATAATATGAATAAATGTGTTGTCTCAATTATTGATTTAATTAACAATATAAAATATTATGCAGATAATACTGACAATAATTGAATCAATAATAAGAGATACTATGCAGCAACTACAGTAGTAATTATTGAATATAACTGAGTGACTTCTCACGTAAGCATCAATAATCAAAGATACTATGCAATACCGTGTGCTACTATGCAATCACGCATATTACTGTACTTTTATCCCCGGGTATTTCAACAGTTAACGGTAAAACTTTTGCCATTATTTTTTTAAAAGTTATTTCTGTCGTTTTCTAACTCCGACAGTAATTCCGCTGTGGGGTCCATCAATGATTGTGTCGTCGTACGAATATTCCCTGATAAAATGAATATTCTCCGACCAAACGAATATTTTATGACAACTTGCATACTTTGCAAAATTTGTAAATATTACCCACAACTATAATATTATATCAAATCCACACCTTATTATTCAAAAATAATATTTAGAAAAAATTAATCTTTATTCATAAAAGTTGGGGTCTTACACTGTACATATTGGTCAATTGACCAAAATTAACTTCATACTAACCACTCCCAACATATATATAACCCAAACAAATTTTATTCCAAAACCAAGGTCAATCATCAACTTAAGGTTTATTAACTCAGCAACCCAAGAATGTTTTTAATTTTGTTGTTTTTACATGCTATATATAGCAAATTATTCATATCTTATCTTATCATACAAATATTAGAACAACAAATTAGTATAATTGTTAAAATTACGCATAACGTTTTGCATAGATAAAGATACACAATAAGTTGTTTATAAATTTATCCGTGAATCAACCTTCTTGTTAAGAAAAGAGAAAGTAGGTTATTATTTTGGTAAATATTAATGTTGAGATTAGGATCCCTTCTATTACATTTATTCTCCAATTTTCTTTAATATATATATATTTAACAATAAATATTTAACATAATAAATATTGCTTTTAACGACGGTATTAACAATATAATTGTTTGGGACGAATTTTATTTTGTAGCGAATTGTGCACCATAAATTTTATTGTGCCATTAAGTATAATATGTATTCGCTAATTAAATAAGTATTGGGAGAATGAAAGAATATGCGTAATAGAATGAATTTAAGAAGTCAAATAAGACAATTATATGTTTCCACGTCCAAATTGAAAAAGAAAACTACTCATATATATACATATATATATAGGGGAACGATTCATAGCATCTATTTACTGTGGATCAAAAAATGGCATATATCATCTATACCTTTCATTAGAAACATGAAGGGATGGGATTGCAAAAGACTTCACGCCATCCGCTAGTACTTCTAGCGAACGTGATTAATAAAAATTTTGGACAAATTTGCAACAATCTCATCATCAGGCTTATCACTCTGCACCAAAATATCATCATCACCTTGTAAAAAACTTTACTATCAAGAGAACCCGAATTCCCAAAAAACTGATCAACAAGATCCTTTTCTTGAACTTCCTCTACAATTTCTCCTTCTGAAGTAATAACTGGAGCCTGAGCAGGAGCTGAAGAAGATGGACCGGATCTATCAGGCCTATTTGTGCTCGATGATGACCCACCAGAACCTCTCTGAAGCAATATTGGAGCAATTTTCTCTCTCTCTCTCCTCTTCAACTTAAACCCTAACCTAATTCGTTCACCAAAAAAAACTAACTCCGAATTAGAGTTGCAAAACCCTGGTTTTTAACTTATCATAAGTTCTTGCCTTCGGTAAAGTCACGTCAATCCCTCAGGTGAATGATTTCTTCTTCTTCTTCCTACAAATCAATCTCTGCATTCCCCTAACAATTCTCATGAGATATTATAGCCTTCCAAATTTGTTTAATCAATTAAAAAAAAACCCTCTTTTCTAAAGTTACACGAAATTACCCGATAAATGAATGCCTAGCAAATTCACCTCCAGGATAAAACAATCCAATCTGCAATTAAATTCATCAAAAATTTAATAACAACAACAAAAAGAACAAATTAATCCATAAAATTAACGCCATTTTAAGAAAAATCAATCACTGATCGAATAAATGAAAGTTGAAATCCTACAGTTGACTCGGCTTGAGTTGAGAAAGGAACTTACCTTGGTGAATAGGAATTTGATCAAAATCTGAGATGCTAATAACAGCAGATTCTACACAAGTATGTTATCACTTGCTTGTGTATGTTATCACTTGCTTCCTCTGTTTTATCATTTGATCAAAATCTGAGATGCTAATAACAGCAGATTCTACACAAGTATGTTATCACTTGCTTGTGTATGTTATCACTTGCTTCCTCTGTTTTGTCACTTGTATTTATTATTTCCTCTGTTTTAGGGAAAGGCTGGAACGAATGCATCCGCTAGTACTTCTAGCGGACCATGAATAATTAATTTTACGGTTCTTTGAGTGGGAAATTTGTCCAAAATTTTTATTAATCACGTCCGCTAGAAGTACTAGCAGACGACGTCAATCCCAGCCCTTCATTTTTCTAGTGGAAGGTATAGATAGTATATGTCACTTTTTGATCTATAGCAAATAGATATTATGGATCATTCCTATATATATATATATATATATATATATATATATATATATTAGTTTGAGATAGTATAAATGATATTGGTTTGATCGATATATATAATATGCACATGTGAAATGCATACATCCCATCAACCTCTGTCGAGTTGCTAGATTAATTATCAATATATAAAAGAAAGTAGGCAACTAATCAAGAAAATTAAGAATGAAGAAAATAACTGTGTTTTCACAATTAGTCAAACCATCTAATATTTGGCTTGAAACTATCCTATTATTATTTGACATCAATTATAGCCCATTCGATCTCTTCATTTTAAAATATAAAATTATTTACCTTTATATTTTTTAAAAATAAATAATCTTATATTTTTATATTTTAAAACGGGTATACATCAAACAAGAATAAACCAGAGATACGACTAGTTGAGTACCAATTAATTGTGACCCTCAATCATGGATACTGATCTATGAGTTTTATTAATATTGTTGACCAATCAATTAATTAACCTTAATGCTTTGAATTGTACACATTTTAATTCTATATCACAGTAGTAGTAGTATTATATAGGTTGTGTAATCAAGGAATTGTCCTAATTAATTAATTAGTCATCATCAATCTTCGGTGGCTTGTCCACCATGCATGTGCACAGTCCACTAAACTAAATCAACCAAATTAAAATAAAATAATCAGTAACACATGCATCGACTCAGAAGCTCGGAATCTTAATTTTTAAGCTGTCCATAATTTACAATTCATTTAGGCAATACATATAAATTTAAAGCCTAATTGAACTGAGTTGCATTAAATGGTAGAATACTGCAATCGATCTTGTCATACATTTATACCGATTTACATTTACAAGACTTAATTATCAATATATGATATGTAAGAATTATAGAAAGTTTCTATTTATTACACCTCTCCAAACAACTCCGTCAACCCTAACCTCAACCGAGTCTTTATTTTCTTCCCATGCCTATGCTTATGAGGCACATTCACAAAACTGCCGGCGAACTCAGTCTTATCCGGCGTACACGCCGCCTCATCCTCATCATTAATAAAAACATCAAACTTCACAAACGCATCCCTCTCCACCTCAATCCCATCAATCACCAAAACCTCCTCTTCCTCTTCTTTCTCTTTTTTGCTCCTATTTTTCTTCGGCCTTTTAACCATAAATTTCAGAACTTTATCTAATTTCCTAGGAAAAACATCCTTAGCCAATCCAAAATCCGCTGCATTCGCCGCCCCGAGCTTCTTAATAGTCCTCGAAACCCTAGAATTTCGTGGCGTAGGGCGGCTATTTAGCCATGCAAGATCTACATCTTGGTATGTGTATCCTAGTTTCTTGTTATCCAAGGAATCTCCAACTTTCACACGTACAAGTTGAGCATTTTCGTCGTAGAATACAAACGAAGCTTCTAGCCAATCAGGATCTGTGAAATCCTGCCGCCTTCCTCCTAGGGTTTTCCATATACTCCACATTCTATCACAATTTGAATGATGAGCATAAAACAATGGATCTCGAGCTGCTGAGTAAAAATTACCCATGTCTTCTATATTGGGTTGGGTTCGGTCTCCCGTCCATATGTGGACCGGACCATGTGGCGTGCCCTCGAAGTTACCACCACCGGGGTCTGTGTCGTCCCCGGCGCGGTAAGGGCTTCCCAAAAATAGCCTTGGGGTTCTAGAACCTGCCACCATTTGCCTATACATGATTGTCAGATTTTGAGATAATTGTTGTTGGTTGGTTATGTTTGGATCAGTTCCACTGTAGTCAAGGTCAATCATTGTCGGCGGCTGGTGTTTGGCGTCGCGGAGGCGGTTGAATAGCGGCGAGTTTTGGGCCGTGTACATGGACGGCATTCTCATTCCTCCGGCGGAATCCCAGTTCCAAAACGGCATGGCGAATGTCGGGTCGTCGATTAATTTTCCTAATATTCTTTCAAAGAAGTATAAGTACCATCTATGAAATGGGAAAAATAGCCATGAATTGTGAACTTGGATGTCTAGTTCTGGAAACCCTACTTGTTCGTAGGCTCCGTCGCAATAAGCGCAATGGACGTTGGCTTGTTGAATGAAACTACGTGGATCATTGGCGGGAAGGGCTTTCATGAGCTCAATTGCTTTGTTAAATTTGTCTTGGTAGGCTTTATCGGCTAAATGAGCTGCTGGCCGGACGCGCAAGGCAGTTGGGGGTGGTGGAAGCTGATAATCCACCATCGTGCCGGAAAAAGGAGGGCAACAGTTTGTTGGTGTTGCACCGGTAGGTAAGTCGGCAGCACCACATTTGGAAAGGTCGGGTGCTTTGAGAGGAGCGGCAAAGGAGGAGGGGCTAGAGCCAAGAGTTGTAGCCCCATAAAGTCCACCTAAGCCAATAAGCAAATCTCTCCTATCAAACTTGTTATTATAATTCCCTAGAGAAATATTTGTTTTTTCATTTTTGGAGGTGGTGCTAGGGTTTTTTTCACCGTCTATGGTTTTGCATGATACTTTATAGCGGCGGTTGGGTTTTCGGGTTACGGATATTTGAGATTTTCTGGCAAGGAAAGGGGAAGACGAGACGACGGAGGAAGAGGAGTAGACGGTGGTGGTGGTGGTAGCTGGTGGAAAAGAAGCCATTGTGTTCTTTTTGGTGCCAACTTAATGGCAAAAGAGGTTAGTTTATATAATAGGTTAAGCCAAGACTTTTCTTAACAACAGGAGGGTTCCCGAAGTTGACAATGTTAAATAAGTACAAATACCAAATACCACGTGGGCACAAAAAACTTCTTGAATATTGTCTATTGGGTGCCTTCAACTTGGAATTTGTCAAACAATAAGCAATTATGATCACAATGACTTGAAAAGAGAGTATATATAAAACTGATATTTTTATACCTAAAAATGATATTTTTACACCTAAAAATGATATTTTTACTTTGAGTCAGTTTTTTTATTTGAAGATGAGACTTATTTACTATTGATCATGTGAGATGAATCATATAAAAATATTAATTTTTTATATTAAAATATTAATTTTCTATATATAATAACACTAGTCTTTAATTAAATACTACTCCCTATCTCCCTTTTAAATTATAAAGTTAATATTACTTTTTTAGAAATCAATTAAATATATTTTTAATTTTAAAATTAACATAGTTTATTTAAATTTTAATTATAAATAATAAATATTATAATTTCCAGTAATTTTTAAATAATTTATGATATTAATTCATAATTATATTGACATAAATTAAATGAATCTATATCATTTTTGAGTTTGAAAATGTTTAAATTAATTTTTTAAAAGTGAATATTAATCTTATAATTTGGAAGATAAAGAGTATAAATAAATTAAGATTAAACTTCTTGAATATTCTGAATTTGGTACCTTGAACTTGGAATCTGTTAAACAATAAACAATTATGATCACAGTTACACAAAATGAAAGTATATTACCACTAGTTTTTTAAATACTATTAATCAAGATAAAGCAGATAAGCCTGAATTTAGCACTAGTACTGACTGACTGACTAGCTGTGGTACGTGACTCCGGAACTATATAGATCGGATTTATTTTAAATTTTAGCCGGTCCAAATAATTTATTAAATTTAATAAAAAATTTAAAATTAGTTATATTTTATTATATATAATTTTATATATATATATATATTAGAGATAATTGTTTGGTTTGGCATATATATAAAATGTAGGGGGTAGGTTTCTGTCCGGATTGAAGGAGAAATCTAGCTAAATGATAGGTTGTTTCGGTATTTTAGGTGAACATCGTAACATTTTAGTTTCATATCGAAATATATAGAAAAAATTTATTTGTATATAAAAAAATAAATTATTACAAATAATATTTTTAAGTCATTATCTTTTGGGTGAGCCTACGGTAAGTTAAGATGACCCAAAAAAATACTATTGAGTCAGTGGTTTAATATCTTATTTGGATGGATTTGATTCGATTCAGATTTAGAATTTGACCTGAGATTTATTCTGAACTTGGAATTTGACCCGAGTTCTTTCATATAGTATTAGAGCCGACTCTTAAAAGCTCAGGTGGGGACACGAAGGCTGGTGATCATATATACATAACCCTTAGAAACAATTAAATCATTCATAAGCTTATCAATCGGTTCTAACGGGGACGTCAGAAATTTAAATGGGAGAGTCTTTAAAACCCCTGTCTCATATCGAAGTATATAAAAAAAATTGTCTGTATATAAGTAAGTAAGTTACTACCAATAGTACCTTAAAATCATGACCTTTTGGGTGAGCATGTGGTGGGCTAAAATGACCCAAGAAGATGCTATTGAGTCAGTGATTTAAAGCCTTATTAAGAGTACGATTTTCCTATGTTCGAGATGGACTATTTTAAAATTAGAGATACAATTTAACATGTACAATTTGACTTTTGAAGTTAAACGACGATATATTAAATTTTAAAATCGGTATAACTCATAAAAGTTTATAGTAAAATAAATTTTATAATTAATAATTTTTGTTACATACTATATAATTATAATAATCATATCAATTAAAATTAAATAAATTAACATCAATTTAAAATTTATTAGGTCTCAAAAATCATATTATATGTGTAATTTTGAAATAGGGAGAGTACATATAGTGGTCAATGAAGTGATAAAACAAAGTTCTAGTTTTCTTAACGTACACGTTATTGATCACCTCTACAGCCAAAAAAGTCGGCACCAGAAGAGGTGAACAAGTTGGCTGAAATTTTGTATCATTAATTGTGATCATTATTACCTCTCATGTTCAATTAATTTATATACTAGTCAGATCCTTCTCTTAAAATGGATATAATTCATTAGAATTTTTTACTAGCTCGAGTACTATACCAAAGTGGTTCTCTATCTTTATAAAATTAAACCTTAATCTCTTAGAATAGATATATGGTATTTGATATATATATATATATATATATATATATATATATATATATATATATATATATATATATATATATATATCAGTTTGATCTCGATTTCGATTTCGAGTTTTATTTCAGACTTCTTTAATTCATACTTCGATCTGGTAAGTATTTGACTTGAGATGATTTCAAGGGTTTATGAGACCCCTTTAAGCCTCTTCGCGATTTGTTTTTTTTGGTGGCTTTTTCATGACCAAAACCCACTTGAAATATCAAATATTGAAGACACTCATTCAACAAAAAATAATGAATTAAACAAAAATTAATTGTGCCACGAATGTTATAGAAGAATAGAAAAATAATAGTGGTGAAAAAAACCCACTGAAAAAGAAAACAAATCGTAAAGAGACTTAAAGGGGTCACATAAACCTTAGAAATTATCTGAGGTCAAATTCTTACCAGATCGAAATGTGAATCAATTAGGAGGTCTGAAATAGAAGTCGAGATTGAACTGATGAGCCGTGAAGATTTACGTTGGACTCTTTGTTTGGCTCTGCTTCTGAACTTATGTTTTGTTTAGGATGTTTTGTTTTTGATAAAAAAAACGAGTTACCATTATATAAGTATGTCAGTTAATTCAAGTTAAGCTAAAAATTTATTCAGTTATTTTATGAGTGAGCTCTTGAATTATATATAAATCATAAATGTGAAAAGCCGTAACATAATGATATTTTCATGGAGTAATGTATGTCTCTAGCATACTTACTTTCATTTCAATATAAACCTAGCTACGTGCTGGCTACTCTCATCACATAAGGAAATTTATTTATTTCATTTCTGTAATTAATTTGTTTATAACTTCTAGTGGTTTCATGGACAAATTAAACTTAATTTCATATTTTAATTATTAGTAGATCTTAATCAAACAGCCGTGCGTAATTAATAAATAAATACATACATACATACATACATACATACATATAGTTTTAGATCTAAAAATTTGTCACTCCCCGAAGCTTTGTTGGCGATGACTTGTCATAATATTTTTTATTCACCAAAACTTGAAATTCAAGATGATGAGCAAAATCACAAATTTAAAATCACGAATAAAATAATGACAAATTTAAAAGTGCGACGGATAATTAATTAAGAACGAGTGTAATTAAATAAGATGGTATGTCAAATTGTTATGTAATTTTGTTAAACTAATTAAAAGAAAGTTTAGTACTATAATTTCATGGGGTGTACGTATTTCCAAATTTCTTGATTTTGAATAATTAAGAGGGGTTCACATTAATAAATTTCTTAAAATTGAATCAACTTTTATTTTATATCTTTTTTCATGTTCTGATCATCTATATTGTTAGGTATTTAAGAAAATACTTTTGAAATATTATTTTTAATGTATTCTATAAGCAAATTTAATTGACTAAAATATGTCTTCAATTCTTTTTCTCCATGTGTGTGTGTGTATATATATATATATATATATATATATAATCCGCTTTCTATGCGGGTGGTCCGCATGAGTGATAGACAAAATTAATTGTCGCTAAACTCGTCATCATAGGGTCTGAACCGTTGCAATAGCCCGAGTTCAGATTCTATGACGACGGATTTAATAATAGTTTTGTCTGTCATTAAATAAGAAGAGGTCTATATGTGAGTGTGTGTTTACCTCAATTGTCATTATCCCCTTGTCCTCGTTCTCGTTCTCGTCCTCGTCCTCGTCATTTTAGCATGTAAATGAAGAAA
This sequence comes from Panax notoginseng, assembly GCA_016801055.1. NCBI lineage: Eukaryota > Viridiplantae > Streptophyta > Magnoliopsida > Apiales > Araliaceae > Panax > Panax notoginseng. Next base: position 226,029,028 of record CM029014.1, read on the forward strand.
ACTGAATAAAGGCTGAGAAAAAAATGCTACAGCGGTTGACAAGGAACTAAGTAACGTATTTTTGCTTCTTATTGACCATGGACTATATATTTATTCTAAGATTAATTAATTTATATAGGTGCCATTTTTTCTTCTATAACATTCATACAAATATTATATATATTACGAGTACCTTTGTAATTAATTTATATCAATATTAATCCAAGACCTTTTCATCAAATTAAGTTAAATACATTATTCACTAACAAGTTGAATTAATGCTACAAAAACTAACTTCGTTGAATATTAATTAGCTGATATTAATTAGTTGCTTAAGCTTATAATTAAATAAAAGAGGCATGCACTCCTTATAAAAAAGCCTTTTTAAATTGCATACATGCATGAGTTTGAAGTTTTACAATGAAAAAAATAGTGAAAAAGATGAAGAATGTTAATTATATAAATGCAAAGTCCGTGTCCGAGAAATTTATACTCTCTTTTCGATAATGATACTTTAATTATCAATGAAATCTATCCGACCAATATAATAATGACACGTCAAATTTGAAACAATTTTTAAAATTCGAGACCTCTAACATTACCTTTCTTTTTTTTCCAATAGAGATATCATTTCCCTTGGACGGTCTTATCAATTAACATGGTCACCATTGTGCCATTTAATTTGGAGCAATTGATATTACTATATTATATCTTTTTCAAAATTAAATGTACATTTTGACTTTTAAAGTGAACTTAAAAAGTTTTAAAATTCAAAATTGATGCGAATTGATTTTAGTATAACAATTATAAACTCACTAAAAAAATTACTACTCCACTAATTAAAAAGTCAAAAGGAAATTGATATTTCCACAACACTTTTTGATACTTTTACATGAAAAGTGTCAATATAGATGTATAGCGACGGTGAAAACCGTCGCTATAAGATCTATAGCGACGATTTTTATGTGAAAATATTATTTTCTATTGTGAATTTATCAATTTCTCGAAGGTCCAAAAATGTATAAAGGCTAAATAATTATTGGGCTAAAAATGAGGGGGCCTGATCTTTCAGGGTTCAGACTAAGGTTTAGGCTTTTTAGTAACTTAGGCCTAATGTAGACTTTATTAAGCCCCTTTTGTTAGGCTTCAAATGATGGGCCGAGCCAACTAGGACATAAAATATGAGCCTTTTTAGCTTGTGGGTATCACTCCTAACCTTTTTCATACTGAGCGTGTTTTTTGTGCATGCGTTCTCTAACCCTCAAATTGTTTAATCCAACTAAGGGTGTAAATGAGTCGAACCGAAGTGAACATAGAGCTATTCGAATTCGACTCGAAATGATAAATTTGTACTCGAATTCGGCTCGAATTCGAATTATATTTGAAAAATTCTATTCAGATTCGACTCGACTCGAATATTTATTACTCGAATTCGATCCGACTCGACTCGAATATTTATTCAAACTACTCGCGAACTTCAAATTCAAGCTCGAATTCGAGTATCCACATAATAACTAGTTTTATAATAAATATAATTATAAATTGAATTTGTTATTTTACTTAAAAATGAGAAAATATATTTATTATTACACTTTACAAATATAAAATCACAATTAAAATTACAAATAAAACAAAATAATAACTAATTATCCTAATTTAATTTAAATTTGTATATATTATAAGAGAATGTATCGAATATCTAATCGAATATGTATTAACCGAGTATGTATCGAATCACAATCAAGAATTCGAGTAGTTTGAATCTTAGACGAGTCGGTTATAACCTTACTCAGATTCTACTCATATTTTTATTCGAACTATTTTTAATGCTCAGATTTGGATCATATTATTAACGAATCCGAGTCTCGCTTGTATTTTTTCGAGTCGAGCTCGAACTGTGTTGGCTCGTTTACAACCTTAAATCCAACCAATAAAATCACAATTTAGGTATGCACAAGAACCCATGTTGCGCCATTCGTCAAACAAGGCCCAAAAATTTTTATCAATTGCAGGCCGAACCAAGCTTTAGGTCTGATCAAACTAGGCTGGGTTTTAGCAAGTAAAAATGAGACTAAACTAGGACCCAATACTTAGCCTGCTAGCTTCTGGATCGGGCTTCAAGCTTATTCTTCTTTTCTTTTCTTTTTAATTTTGTTTCTGTACTTATTTATATTTTATACCCTTTATACTTTAGTCCAATTTTAAATTTAAAAAAATATAAAGTATGATAGAAATAAAGTTCAAATAAGTTAACTTATTATTTAGAAAATTTAAAATATATACTTCATAGACAGATAAAAATATAAATCAATATGTAACACAAAAAATGATACAAATACAAATAGTTATAATTATTAATCCCTCCGTCCCAAATTAACTACTCAGTTTTGACTTTTTAAAGTCAAATTGACCATTTTTAAAACTAATATTTTTATTATTTTTGCTAAAATATAGGTGAAGTGATTATAACCAAAAGAAAGTATATGCAATTTATTACTAATCCCAATTTTTATAATTTTAGAAATATATTTATATATGCTTAATAATTAATTCTAAAAATAGTCAATTTGACTTAAAAAAGTCAAAACTGAGCAATTAATTTGGGACGGAGGGAGTAAAATTTAGTAGATCGAAATACACTAAAATTATTATTGTTGATAGGGATTATATGGTCAAAATAATACACAAACATGCTTTAAAAAAAATCTAATTTTATACTTTAAGCTTTTTCAGGCCAAATTAGTTTCAATCTATACTTCAAGGCTAGTCGATCCAAATTAGTTACTCATTTTCTTTATATATAAATAATTTATATACCAAATGAGACCCAAATTCAAAGTTAAATATTTTTTTAAAAGTCAAATGACATCAACAAATCAAATCAATTTGAGAAATCTAGTATCCTTCAATTTGAAAAATCAACGAGTTAATTCAATTAAAATCTACAAGTTAAGTCAGTTAATTAAGACGATTATTTTTAAAAATATTTCTTTTCCCTTTATATATAATAATCAAAAAAAATAAATACGTTAAAGGATGAGATCAAATAATATCAGCAAATCAAATCAATTTGAAAAGTCTCGTTTCCTTTAATTTAATAAATGAGTGAGTTAACTCAATTAAAATTTGCGAGTTAGTTCGGTTAAATTAAGATGATTGTTTTTAATATTGTTCCTTTTCCCTTTATATATAATAATCAGAACAAATAAACTTTCACAATAAAAAGAAAAGCTGATAAAAATTGAACTTGCATTCATAATTTAGTAGTTTCAACTAGATACAAGCCCGCGCGTTGCGGCGGGATTAATTAATTTTTTAATAATAAATATGTACGTACAATTAATAAATTAAAATATAATAAAAAGATGGTAATGCAATGATTAAATTTCACACAGAACATCCAAATAATCCAAATTAAAAACTCAAAGATCAACGTACTAATTGTGTTTAGAAGTTTCTAATATTTAAAACAACCAAGATACGCAGTAAAAATGAGATAATGAATTAAATTAATTTGAAGCAGTAAAGTTGTCATCTTTTTCGATTTTGATCTTATTTTGCATTTTTTGGTTGACATTTCAACATCAGTTGACTGAGATCCTTGTTAGAAATGCAAATGCAGTAAATCTGTAAGACCCCAACTTATTAATAAATGAAATTAAATTTTCTCTATTTATTATTTTAAAATAGAAATGGTTGATTTGATTAATGTGGTTAGTTATGGGTAAAATGCGCAAATATTTCAAATAAGCAAGTGGTTATAAAATATTCATTTTTGGTCGGTGAATATTCGTTTGGTCGTGAAATATTCTTGTTGTCGGGGAATATTCGTACGACGGCGCAGCCTTGTGTGGGCCCTATAACGGAAAGCGAATGGATGAAGAAAACGACAAGTATAAGTTGTTTATAAATAACAGCGTAGTTGTTACCGTTAATACTGTTGGAATACCTGGTGGTTAAAATACAGTAGTACACGGTATTACACCAATTATTGATTCTTACGTAAGAAGACACTACTCAATAATTGTTACAGTAGTTACTGTTTAATATTTTATTTTATTGATTCAATAATTGCTGCATTGATATTTTATATTATTGTTATTTTAATGATTGTTGCTGCACAGTATTTTTCATTATCAGATCAATAATTCATATTATTTGAATAATATTATTAGATAACATTGTTGGCAATGTCTAGAAAGTTCTGTCTAATGAGAGGTTTGGTCATCTAATTGCGCGCTAGTAAGGAGAAATCCTTATTGAAAAGCCCCCTATTTTCTAGGAACGGCCTGGTTGTCATAAATGTGATTCTGTAATATTATTTGTGAATACTTAATTATTGATTCATATGATAAGGAAATATTTATTCTATGTGGATATAAATATTGGATATATTTATTGTGGTTAAAAATGAAGGAATTAATGTTGAGGTGTTTTATTAGTATTTTTATCGGAATGGAGGTATTAAAAATCAAATAAGGGTTTTGAGAAACATTGCGGGGGTTATAATTTTTAATCCGACCGTTGGATCGTGGTAATTTTTGGATATGTTATTCATATATAAGTTGAGTATATGTCCACAAATTTTGAACCGTTAGCAATGAACGTATGATTTGTCATGAATTTTACGAGATGACTGGTTCAGAAATTGTAGAAGTTGCAGAATTTGTCATTTTGGTGGAAAATTCTAGAATTGGTGGGCCCCACTTTTGGTTGATAAAAATGTGCTGAGATTTTTATTCAATTGTGGTGGGTGGAAATAGTAGCAGGTAAAGCCATCAGGTTGCAGGTTAAGTCTGCTTCGGCGTGTTAACATTTTCCTATAAATAGAGGGCTAAGTTAGAATTGAAAATCATACCAGAAACAAGTTTTCTCTCTTTCTCTCTCTAGATTATTGAGTGTATTTTGTGAATATTTAAATACTTTGTGAGTTTCTATTCATCAGTGCAAGTTTCCTTCAGCCTTATACCGATATTCCGATCAGAAGTACTGATATTTTGAGGGAAGGGATATTATCTTCTTCTTAAATGATATTTTCTTCAATATCATTATGCCAAAATATTGATATGAACTTTTTATCAAATTTAAAACTTTTTGTGTCGGGGTGACTATTCACGTATACGTTACTATTCAAGTATACGACACTATTCACGAATATGGCACTATTCACCGAAAAATAAAATTTTCTTCTTTTTGTCCAAGTTGTCTATTATGGTTACTATCTTTTATTGTATCCATGTTTTGATCTTTATTTTTGAATTCTGCTTCAAAATTGGTTATTATGGGGTATTATTGAACTTGGATAAACTGTAATACGAATCCCTAATATTTGTTCTTTTATCTCACTGAATTCATTTTTTTTTAAATATTTTTCATCATCCTCAGTCCTAAATGATGATACTACTGAATATATTTGGCCTGTAGTACAAAGATGTATGATTACCTAATGAATATCTTTGGCCTGTATTGTAAAGATGAACAGGTGTTGAGATGAACATGACTGACTGGTGATACAAATGAATATCTTTAGCCTGTAGTGCAAAGATGAATATTTGGTTAAAGATGATTATTAATTGATGTTACAAGGATAAAATATTGACGATGGACTTTTAAATCTTAGAAGATAGTTGAATTCATTCTCTACTTGACTCTTCTAATGGTTTGCTATTTTCGCTGCAGTTGTTGATCTAAAACTTGTTGTCGATTATATTCTATCAGATTTTTTCATGTTGAATACTAATGATAATTTGTTGTATATTATCTTAGTCATAATATTCTTTACTGGGCTAGTTGAGCTCACCCTTTTCCTTTTTGTTCCATTTTTCTTCTCAGGAGGTGAGAACATAGCAGGATCTAGTCGGGGTATGGAGTGATGGTTCTAGAAAGATGTTTTAGCAGTCCTCACTATTTCTGTAAAATAGTATTTGAATAATTGTAATGAGGACTTATTTGAGTGTGGATATTGTCTAGAAGACAATATTTGTATTTAAACTCACAGTAATTGTGTTGTCATATTTTGCACGACAATTATTATAATGAAGTTGTATTTGTTTCTGTACCATGTATTTGGCGACTCAGAATGGGTAATGTATACCTATTTTGGGCATCACAGTTGGTATCAAAACTTAGAGATATGATCCCTGGCTGAGATGTGAGACAAGAACTAGGAGGGGAGAAACGGGGAATTACCACTACAAGAAAATGCTCTAACAGCGACCAATCTTATCAGCGACCGCATTTTTTGGTCGCAGATAGATTTTTGGCGACCACCTTTAGCGACCGCACTTGAATTTGGTCGCTAGTTTATATTAGCGACCGATATCGGTCGCTATTCGGTCGCAGACTCATTTTTGCCTCCAAAAAATTGGCTGGAAATGTTGGCGCGCTGCTTATTTGCGACTAATAAGTAACAGCGACCGCATTCGGTCGCGATTACTTCCACATCATTAAAAATCAGCGACCGCATGCGGTCGCGGATAGCGGTCGCGGATGTATTTCAATAAACCAGTATCAGTTCGTCACTGTCGATCCAGAACAGAAGAAAAAAAGAGGGAGAAGAGGGAGAAGGGGGAGAAAAGAAGGGGGAGAAGGGGGAGAAAAGAAGAGGGAGAAGCCGCCACCCACCACTACCTCAGCCGCCGCCGGCGCCACCGCTACCTGCAAATCTTTTGAAAGGTATGTTCAATTGTATTAACCTAGTTCGTTAGCTTGTAAATACTAGTGTTTGATTTGATGATATGTTAGAAGTACTTGGACAGTGATGACTGACATTGAGGAGGGGGGCTGGATTTGATAGATTGTCGTGGATATACTAGTAAAATCTCGCGTATTGTGAAAGATGCAATCAACTGTGACCATGTCTGTGCTGGTCTTGCTTCATCTTTACATATGCATGTATATATTTATATGCATTGTTCATTGTGATGCAGGGACCCCTTCATTTTCTTTTGTAATTCAGACTACTGTAGGTAGGGTGCGTAATCAATCTGATTTTTGTTGAATCTTTTTATTGAATAGTGGTAATAATTTAAGAAAAATAGTATATATTGCAACTAAATTGATGTAGTGGGTTAATTTTATGTATTGATATAGTAGGATTCATAATTTCTGAGATATATCTAAAACAGTGACTACAAAGAGTGAGCAGCAGTAAAGAATGACAAACTATTTTATTTCTTCCCCTTCTGACTTCAAAGAATAATAATCTAAGAATTTCAACTTAATGAGCAATAAGTCACTTGACAATACTAATGAGCAATAAGTAACTTGATAACTAAATACAGAAGCAAAAATTAGATGGGATATAATGATGAAAAAAGAAACTGAAGCAATTATAAAGGTGTGATGTTACATGTAATAGCAAGAGCAGTGTTTGACTGACTGCTATGAAAAATAATCAATTATTAGTTCAACTTGTAATCTGCATTAAATTTCAATTCCTAACAAAAACAAAGTTTCAAGTCTTGCCAAGTAGGGATAATGTTTTGATTATTTATATATTTCTCTTGGTTTGTGTCTTGGGTGCCTGGAAATGACAATATATGCATGTCGTCGTGCATGTGGCTAGTCCATATTATAGGGGAGACTCTGGCAAAAAAATTTTGTTGGTCGGGTAGTTGCGAACATTTATAAAGTACAACGAGCTAATCAAATGCTTAGTAGCTTAGTAGCTAATCAAATGTACACGCATCGCTTGAAACTTTTTTATTTAAATAACTCACAGTGGTGGTCCAACATCTCATTCACTTGGAAACTGAAACATACGTTAGAACCGTACTTAAAGCAAGATATATCTCATATAAGGGACTAATAGGACTAATAGTCCCACATTAAGGGACTAATAGTATGCCTTCTTCTGCAATCTTGATATACGCAGCATATGCAGACCATACATGATGTAATGATTCGTATTCTACCCCTATGAATCTATTGGCTTTAGGTTGGCTTTAGTTAAAATATGTAGGATGACATAAGACCATACTCTAATTTAAGATCCATAACAATATACCATGCCTTTGGGTAGTCGATCTCAAGCGGTGTAAATTTGTTTTGGCATGTATCCTTGTTCAATTCCCGAATAATCATATATGATGCACACTCATGTTATATATGTATATATACATCTATATGTATTTATAAGAATCATAAATGGGATTGAGCTGAATTGTAAATCTCTAACAAGGGAATACAATAAATTCATGTCAACATAGGTACCGTGCAATCATGGACCTCTATTTAGACCGTAGTTGGATGGCACGACGAAAGTCAAGTGCCCAGATAGGTGCAACAGCTGAATTTAGAGCTGGTTGCCAAGTGTTTTTGGAGTATGCGTATAGTCACCCGGAATGTATGAATGGTAAGTCGCAGATACGATGTCCATGTTTGAAGTGTAAGAATGTAAATTATATGGATAGAGACATGATAAACTATCATTTACTTGTTTCTGGGTTCATGAGAAATTACGAAGAATGCTGGTGGGCACATGGGCAGAGAAGAGATGGTGGCATCACACAAGTACATAATTCTGGCAGTAGTACTCATCGTATGAATGAAATGGTTCATGATATTGCAGGGCCAGATTTTGATTGGGAGCAAGGCAGAGAACAACCTATGAATTCTGATGCCAAAGAATTCTTTAAGTTGTTAAACGAGGGTAGCGAGCCATTGTGGCATGGTTGCACCAAACACACTACATTGTCTGCAGTGGCGACATTACTTAACATCAAGGCTGATCACAACATGAGCCATGAGTGTTTTGAGTCGCTCTTGAAGGCCATTAAGAGTATGTTGCCTGACGGTGAGAAATTACCTGGTAACTATTACTTTTGTAAGAAAATGGTGAAGAAGTTGGGTCTTGGATACCAAAAGATCGATGCATGTCCCAACGATTGCATGTTGTTTTATAAGGAAAATGAACAGATGACAAGGTGCACGTTTTGCAGTCATGATCGGTTTAGGCCTAATAAAGAGGGTGTGACTACAAAAAAATCAAGTATACCGTTTAAGATTCTAAGGTATTTTCCAATAACACATCGGCTAAAAAGATTGTACATGTCTTCAAGAACAGCTGAACATATGAGTTGGCATGCGAAATCTCCAGCTAAAGATGGAGAACTAAATCATCCCGCAGATGGGAAGGCTTGAAAAGATTTCAACTTAGCACATCCTGGATTTGCATTGGAACCTAGAAATGTGAGGCTTGGATTGTCCACCGATGGTTTCAATCCGTTTGGCCACTCAGCTGTTCCGTACTCATGTTGGCCTGTGATTGTTACTCCGTACAACTTGCCACCTTGGATGTGTATGAAACAGCCATACTTGTTTCTTTCACTCGTGGTTCCTGGTCCTAAGAGTCCTGGAAAGAACTTAGATGTTTACTTGAGACCTCTTATAGACGAGTTGAAGGTATTGTGGGAGGATGGAGTACAGACTTGGGATGTTGCAACGAAAACAAATTTCAACCTTAGGGCAGCGGTTATGTGGACTATAAGTGACTTCCCAGCTTATGGTATTTTAGCTGGATGGAGTACACAAGGGAAGTTGGCTTGTCCGTATTGTATGGAGCATACAAAGTCGTTTAATCTATCAAAAGGTCGAAAGCCTTGTTGGTTTGACTGTCATCGTCGGTTCTTACCAGTAGATCACCCATTTCGAAGAAATAGAGAACACTTCAGGAAAGGGAAAGTAGACAATGATATGCCTGCACCGCGATTTTCGGGAACGGAGATGCGAGATCGTGTGATAAGATTGCCGGTTATCCCATTTGGTAAGGTTGATGCCACAAATATAATCAATGGGTTTGGCGAATCTCATAACTGGGTTTGGAGAAGCATCTTTTGGGAACTGCCTTATTGGTCTACAAATTTGATTCGTCATAATCTAGATGTGATGCATATTGAGAAGAATGTGTTTGACAATGTGTTTAACACTGTGATGAATGTTACGACGAAGACAAAAGATAACGATAAGGCACGTTTGGACATGAAAGATATTTGTAAGCGTCCCGGATTAGAACTTTACGAATCTCCTAATGGTAAGATTGTCAAACCACATGCAAGGTACACATTGTCCAAAAAGCAAGTTGAAGATGTATGCACATGGGTTAAGTCTCTGAAACTACCAGATGGATATGCATCAAACATTGCAAGGTGTGTTACGGGTGGGAAATTGCAAGGGATGAAGAGTCATGACTGTCATGTGTTCATGGAGAGGCTCATGCCTATAGCATTTCAGGATCTGCTTGATAAACCAATATGGGATGCTTTGACGGATCTTAGTCGTTTCTTCAAAGACTTATGTTCAAAATCATTAAATGAGAAGGGCATGTCTGTACTTGAGAAGAACATCATAGAGATCACGTGTAAACTGGAAAAAATATTTCCACTTGGTTTTTTTGACTCCATGGAGCATTTGCAAATCCATCTTCCCTATGAAGCTCGTGTTGGGGGTCCAGTTCAATATAGATGGATGTACCCTTTCGAAAGGGTGATGGAAAACCTTAAGAGAAAGGTTAAGAATAGAGCTTATGTCGAGGGGTCGATATGCGAGGCATACAGTTTCGATGAGATATCTACGTTTGTCTCAGACTATTTTCCGGACGAAGTCTTGACAAAGGCCAATCGAGTATCGAGACATGATGATGGGGGAAATGTTGAACTAAATGGTCGACTATCTGTATTTGGTCTATCGGGCCGCGATTATGGAAAAGGGAAGCGCATATTCCTCTCTGAGCAAGAATTACATGCTGCACATACTTACATTCTTCTCAATTGCGAGGAGATTGACGAATTTGTGAGGTACACATGTAAACTTGATAATTTATCTTTTAAGTTGACAATTTATTCCAATATGTTAATGTTTATAACATGGTATAGATTGTACGATGACGAGTTAAAAGTGAAGCATCCCAGCATAACTGATAAAGATATTCAAATTAATCGGGATAAAAACTTTGCACTTTGGCTAAAGGACAAAGTAAGTTTAATTTTTAAGCACGTAATATATATATATATATATATATATATATATATACACTCCATGTTAACTATGACTTCATTTAATAAGATGGAGTTTTTGTAGGCTTTGACTAAGGGATCAACGATTCCGGCTAATGTACAAGTCCTAGCTATGGGACCAGACAGGGACCAAGTCACCCGCAATGGTTACAAAATAAATGGTTGTGAATTTCACACAAAGGCATATGAGCACGGTAAAAGAACAACGAACTTTGGAGTGTGTGTCCAAGGAGATTGTTACAATGAGCTTGGTCGTGCCTTTTATGGGGAGTTGGAGGAAATCGTAGAGTTGTCGTACAAGGGCACGTACGGTGGTCATATTCACTTGTTCAAGTGCCATTGGTTTGATTCAGAAAAAGGGATACGTGTTGACAGACATGGAATCGTCGATATTGACCTCCATAGGTCTGCGTACTCCAACGAACCGTTTGTATTACCAACTCAAACAATACAAGTATACTACACTCCTAGTCCAGTTAGGAAAAGGGATAGACCGCCTACAGATTGGCAAGTTGTAATTCATACTCCCGCGCGTAGTCGTGTCCAAGTAATAGACGGGGATTTCTACCAAGAGGAAATGCTTCAGAGACCTCCTATAATAAATATAGAGGACAACAATGATGTAATCCAGTTAGAGGGTGGAGATGAACCTGATGAATTGGATCCCGAGACAGATATTGTGCAGGATGACAGTGATATTGAGAAAGAGTTATTGACTGACACTGACACATAATCTGAAGATGGTTATGAATCTCCGATACTTGTACAAAATGATTCTGACTCATCAGACAACGATTTTCATTAAAATGTATGTTTAGTTTTAATTGTACAAAATGTATGTTTATGTTCATGTTCATGTTTAGTTCATAATTATGTATATTTCATTTATGTTCTCTATATAGGAATGTTCTCTATATCCTTAACTATATCAGTTGTAGTTGTTGTAGTTAACTATTTTGCAGTCATGTTTATGTACCTTTCACTTATGGTAATCGTAGTTAACTATTTCATACAATTAATTGTCATTCATAATTTCATACTAACATCCTAATTTTTTTTATTTATAGATGTCTTCTGAACCTGTTGCACGAAAGCGCGGGTTGGGTCGGGGCCCTAATCATGTGCCGAAGGCCCCGGCTAATCCGGATGATCGCATTCTTATACAGATCCGTCCTCCTCCAGAAAGCACGTAAGTTAAACATCGTGTATATATAAGGGTTTAATATTTCCATTGTTATAAATATATTTTAATGTAAATTATTGTATATTGTAGTGATTTTCAAGATAGTAAAATTGTGAAGTGCATTTCACAATTATGCTTACAGAACTGGCCTACGCCAGTGATTACATGGGCGAGCACACCTCTCGCCCATAAGGATGCAGTTTGGGCTGAATTTTAGGTATATTTATTTAATCACTCTGATAGATAATACATAGTTAATCAACTAATAGTTTAGTAATGTTGGATTATGGTATTATAGTAGTTTTAATATTATTATTATTGTTTTATTTGCAGAAGCGGTATAGATGGGACGACGCACATGCATCAGTTATTCAAGCACTGTTCTGGCAGAACTGCGCCGTCCGGACTAAAGATAATCTAAACAAAGAACGACAGAAAGCCCTGCACAATGCTGAGATTGACCATCCAGGACAGGGTGAGCAGTATATGCATGAGCATTGCCCCTGGTGGTGCGCACATCCCATATGGGTGCAGATGTGTGAGCAGTGGAGAGCTGAGAGCTGGGTTAAGAGACGTAAGACTGCCGCCTCGAACAGATCCTCAGGTGTATCTGAAGGCGAAAAGGCAAAAGGCACGTACAAGGGCGGTAGTATATCTCAGTTGCAACATATTGCTGCTAGGGTACGTATGTATAACAAGCTTATTGGCTTAGTTATTTGTCTTTATGTTTACAGTCATGTTTTGTAGCTAAAATATCATATGTTTACATATTAATATGAGAACATGAACTGTAGGAGTCTGAGTCTCAAGGTCAACCTATCAATTGGTTGGATGTGTATGTGGCCACCCGTGATGGTCTGCCTGATGCTGTTCAGATAGCGGTAATAAGTTAACTTTAAACATATTATAGTCATGTTTTTTAGCATTTCGTATTTATTTTTAACTATTTATTTGTTGACCTTCTGACAGGACACTTATAAGGGCTTAATGAACGAGCGCTATCCTGAAGGCACCCCGCGTCCGGCGATTGATCAAGAATTGTGGGAGAGGGCGTCCGTCGTGAAGAAAAATTATGTTAAAGGCCAAGGACAAAGACGACGCCCGACTATCAGTGGCACAGGCAACTCTGCTACCCAGTCTACACAGTCATCAGGTCATCCAGCCTATCATACTCCTGCTGACTGTGTGAGAGCGATCTGTCAAAATCGTGATCTTCTTCTTATATTGGGCGGGCATCTGCATTCTCTGAATCCTAATGACTTGGCAAAGGCAGTGGCGGAAGCAGCAGCATCACAGCATCAGGGTGGCGACCAGGTACTTTTAATGTTTCATTACATACATTGTCTATTATTTAGCTTTCCCCAAGTCATAGCAATATCAACACATGTAACATATATGTTTTATTCTTTTGTTAATTACAGGGTACTAATTTGAATGATCCATGAAGAGCTAGACCAGTCATGCATATTAGATTTGTAAAGCCTTCTTAGACTTGTTTTTTAGATTTTTAAAGCCTTGTAATCTTTTAAACTACTTATCTTTGGACTGTATTGGTTTACGATTCTATTATATGGATGTTTACGATTGTATTGTGTTGTGTTGATTTAGATTCATTCTTTGGACTGTATGTATGGATGGATGTTTATCATATAGTAGTTATCATGGATGGATGGATGCTTATATATACTGCTGTGTGTTGGGATAAAAAGCAGGTACAAAGCAGGTTGTTTTTGGGAAATCAATAAAACAGGAAAAATATTTTTAAAAAAAAAACAAAGTCAGCGACCGCGTGCGGTCGCTGATACAGTATTAGCGACCGAGTAAGGTGCTTCTACTTCAGCGACCACATACGGTCGCTATTACCAGTCGCTGACACGTGTGCCACATCACGTCTGACGCATGACTCAGCATGAGTCAGAATAGCGACAGCTGAGGCCGCTGATTGCGGTCGCTAATAATCCGGTCGCTATTGTTGGTCGCTGATGTCATTTTAGCGACAAGATTTTCTGCGACTACTATTAGCGACTGCAGCCGGTCGCTGATACTTATCTGCGACTATATGCGGTCGCAGATATGCGGTCGCTGATAAGCCTTTTTGTTGTAGTGTACTTCGCTAGTATGACCTGACTAAGTTTATTTGGTGTTTATTTGGTCGGTCAGAGTATAGGGATAATATATGACATGACTATTAACCCTTGTTTTATGGCAGTATTTAAGAATGACAGCTGAGAACGTTAATAATGGAGTAAATCAGACCGTGGAGACACCTTTGATCACCACCCAGGGGAACGTGCAACAGGAAGGCAATATTGTGACGCCCCCAAAATTAGGTATACATCACCCATCTTGGGTCGTCAGATACAAAGTACAGAATACAAATACAACTTACTAATACAACTGTCGTGTACAATACGACAAAACATAAACTGCGAGTTTGAATACAAATATTATCTTCTAGAGAGTATTCATACTCAAAAGGAGTCCTCATTATATTTATTAACACACCATTACATAGAATAGTGAGGACTACTAACTAATACTATCATTCGGACCATTACTCCGTTCCCCGACTTGCCCCAACTACATTCTCATTTCCTGAAGAGAACAGTGAAAGAAAGGGTGAGCTCAACTAGCCCAGTAAGAAATATTATGACTAAGATAATGCAGAATAAATTATCATTAGCCTTCAACAATGTTAAACTGATAAAATATAATAGACATCAAATTTAACTGCAGCGGAACAAGCAATCCATTAAAAGAGTCAAGTAGAAAATAAACTCTACTATCTTTTATGATTTAAAAGGTTTTTCAACACTGTGATCGCTGAGACTCAGCTTAATAAAATAATCCACATCATCGAATCACCCCTGCACTACGGCCAAGGATATTCGTGTATTCATTAATGGTCATGATCATGCCAACAATTGTCCATCAATGCACTACGGGCCAATGATGACTTTTACCACATTATTTGTAACATTACGGTCATGATTATACCGAATAATCCCTGGTCATAATCATACCAAGTCCATCTATGCACTACATGCCACAGATGACTTTCAACATTTTATAAACATGAGGATGATGACAATGATATAAGAATTCAATAAAACAAGTTCAAGAATTAATTTATCCAAGAATTAACAACGTCCAAATTGTCAACATGATACTGCTTTGTGGAGTAAAATTCAAGAATACTTATAAGAATATTTTCATGAAAAGATACTAGATGAAACGCAATTATCAAGGATATTCCACAAATTTCATGGAGTATAGAAGTCAAAACTTAACCAACTGAGTATAATAAAGAATGGAATAACAAAAGAAATCACCATGTATGCGATAGACCGCACAGACAGGTTATTCCAACAGAATAATAAATAATAGAACCAGGTTCGGCGTAAACGCATAGACAGGATATTCCGACAGAATAATAAATAATGGAACCAGGTCCGACGTAAACGCACAGACAGGATATTCCGACAGAATAATAAATAATGGAACCAGGTCCGGTGTAAAATACACAGACAGGATATTCCAACAGAATAATAACAAGACGGAACCAGGTCCGGTGTAAAACACACAGACAGGATGTTCCAACAGAATAATAATAAAAATGGAACCAGGTCCGGTGTAAAACACACAGACAGGATGTTCCAACAGAATAATAGAAGAATATCACCAAGTATAGGGTAAACCGCGTATACAGGTTATTCCAACAGAATAATAAGAAATAGAATAACAACAGTTCTCTTCATGAATAAGAAAGAATAACACCCCTTACCGTTTTAAAGAAGAGCTGAAGTAAGGAAGTAGTTAAGTAGCAGAATACTCTTCTTCTCTCTCTCTATAGTTTATCTCTATAGCTTCTCTCTCTAGAGTTCAGTGAATTCGTAAGAAATAATGAAGGAATGAGCTGCTATCTATAGAAAAATAGAATGCATAGTAACTAATCCATGAACGGTCCAGATTGATTACTTTAATCTGACGGTCCATATTTAAAGAAAAATCTTTTAAATAAAATATAATATATTCTATTTATAGAATAACTTTAATAAAGTATTCTGTTTTATATAAAAAGATGTTTCTGTTTTATTACGTTAATAATACGAATAAAAGAAAACGTCATTATCGCTAAATAATTCATATTATTAACTGACAATAATTGAATCAAACTGAGTGACTTCTCACATAAGCATTAATAATCAATACCGTGTGCTACTATGCAACCACACGTATTACTGTACTTTTACTACCGAGTAGTTCAACAGTATCAATGGTAAAACTTCCGCCGTTATTTTTAATGAAATATTTTTGTCGTTTTCTCAATCCGACAATAATTCTGTTGTGGGATCCACCAATGATTGTGCCGTTGTACGAATATTTCCTGTTAAAACGAATATTCCCCGACCAATCGAATATTATATAACAACTTGCGTACTTTGCAAAATTTATAAATATTACCCACAACTATAACATTATATCAAATTAACTCCATAATATTCAAAAATGATATTTATAGAAAATTCATCTTTATTTATAAAAGTTGGGGTCTTACAAATATTCCTCCTGTAAACAACGTTACCGAGCAAATGATGAATGATAGAATGTTTAGGAGCTTTTTACAGTTCATGCAAAATCAGACGAGGGAGACTCGTGTGCAGAATACGGGTGGAAATGATAACAACGCGCAGTTTGTCACAGCCAAGCAGTTCAAAGAATTGGGACCACCAGAATTTAAGGGAAAGCCGGATTCGATCATGGCGGAAACGTTGGTCAAGCAAATTACCAAGATATTCGATGTCTTAGGATGCACGGAGGAACAAAAGGTTCCATTTGCCACCTTTATGTTCCACGGTGAGGCAGACTATTGGTGGGAGTCTGTGAAGCGTACCCAGCCTGACGCACTCAAAATGTCCTGGGAAATATTTCAAAAACTGTTCAATAACAAGTACTTTCTGAAAGTATTCGTCAGATGAAGGAGGTGAAGTTTATCAGACTAGAACAAAACAACATGACGGTGTCCCAGTACGAGGTGAAGTTTGCAGAGTTATCCAGGTTTGCACCTCATTTGGTCAAAAATGAGGAACGAATGACAAGGATGTTTCTGAGAGGTAAAAAACCCGAGATTCGGCAATATCTTATCTCTCATAAATTTTCTTTATATTCAGATGTTGTAAACAGGGCTCAATTATTAGAGCGAGATAATGAGTATGTGCAACCGAGGGACCACAACCAGGGTCATACCGGTGGCGGCAGTCATCGAAGCAATGAAAACTAGCAGGGAGGAAAACATTCGGACAAAAGCGGTAACCACTCTGGTGGTAATCGTGGCCGTGATAATAGAAGGAGCGAGTCGAGAGGAGATTTCAGGAAGAGTAGGTACAACAATGATAACGTGAAGACGTCAGCACAAACATCAACTGCTTTTAGGGGAGGAGAACGAGCACCGGACGTTTGTTACAAATGCGGGAAGGAGGGACACATCAGCCCAAACTGCCCACAACAGTTCAAGGTATGTTATAACTGTGGAAAGGAAGGTCATATAGCTAAAGATTGTCTTGTTGCGAAATCAAGTTCAACGGGGATAGTGACTCCGAAGGCTGTTCCGGACAAGTCAAAATCGGTGGTTCCTGGAAGGGCGCTTGTCGTGACTGCCCAAAACGCGAGGAATGTGACGCCCCCAAAATTAGGTATACATCACCCATCTTGGGTCGTCAGATACATAGTACAGAATACAAATACAACTGATTAATACATTTGTCGTGTACAATACGACAAAACATAAACTGTGAGTTTGAATACAAATATTATCTTCTAGAGAGTATTCATACTCAAAAGGAGTCCTCATTACATTTATTAACACACCATTACATAGAATAGTGAGGACTACTAACTAATACTATCATTCGGACCATCACTCCGTACCCCGACTTGTCCCAGCTACGTTCTCATTTCCTGAAGAGAACAGTGAAAGAAAGGGTGAGCTCAACTAGCCCAGTAAGAAATATTATGACTAAGATAATGCAGAATAAATTATCATTAGCCTTCAACAATGTTAAACTGATAAAATATAATAGACATCAAGTTTAACTGTAGCGGAACAAGCAATCCATTAAAAGAGTCAAGTAGAAAATAAACTCTACTATCTTTTATGATTTAAAAAGTTTTTCAACACTGTGATCGCTGAGACTCAGCTTAATAAAATAATCCACATCATCGAATCACCCCTGCACTACGGCCAAGGATATTCGTGTATTCATTAATGGTCATGATCATGCCAACAACTGTCCATCAATGCACTACGGGCCAATGAGGACTTTTACCACATCATTTGTAACATTACGGTCATGATTATACCGAATAATCCCTGGTCATAATCATACCAAGTCCATCTATGCACTACAGGCCACAGATGACTTTCAACATTTTATAAACATGAGGATGATGACAATGATATAAGAATTCAATAAAACAAGTTCAAGAATTAATTTATCCAGGAATTAACAACGTCCAAATTGTCAACATGATACTGCATTGTGGAGTAAAATTCAAGAATGCTTAGAAGAATATTTTCTTGAAAAGATACTGGATGAAACGCAACTATCAAGGATATTCCACAAATTTCATGGAGTATAGAAGTCAAAACTTAACCAACTGAGTATAATAAAGAATGGAATAACAAAAGAAATCACCATGCATGCGATAGACCGCACAGACAGGTTATTCCAACAGAATAATAAATAATGGAACCAGGTCCGGCGTAAACGCACAGACAGGATATTCCGACAGAATAATAAATAATGGAACCAGGTCCGGTGTAAAACACACAGACAGGATGTTCCAACAGAATAATAATAAAAACGGAACCAGGTCCGGTGTAAAACACACAGACAGGATGTTCCAACAGAATAATAAACGGAACCAGGTCCGGTGTAAAACACACAGACAGGATGTTCCAACAGAATAATAGAAGAATGTCACCAAGTATAGGGTAGACCGCGTATACTGGTTATTCCAACAGAATAATAACGAATGGAATAACAGAAGTTCTCTTCATGAATATAAAAGAAATAATATTCCCTACCTTAAAAGAACTGGATATTGGAAAAGTGATGTAGCAGAATACTTTTAGTCTCTCTCTCTCTCTTATTCTCTCTATACTTTCTCTCTCTATAGCTTGAATGAATTCGTGAAAAATAATGAAGCCCTAGGCCTCTATTTATAGAAAAACTGAGGGTGGCTCTTGGTCTTAACGAAGGGTCAAATGACTCTTGGTCTTAACGAAGGGTCAAATGACTCTTGGTAATATTGAAGGGACAACTACTATTGACGAAAGTAATTACTATTGACCAAGGTAAATACTATTGACGAAGGTAATTACTATTGACCAAGGTAAATACTATTGACCAAGGTAAATACTATTGACGAAGGTAATTACTATTGACCAAGGTAAATACTATTGACGACGGTAATTACTATTGACGACGGTAATTACTATTGACGAAGAGACTCTTAGATGATGACATATGGCCCCCCATAAAATAACCAAACTTACCACAACGTCTCAATAATATAACATATTATACAGATGATACTATGACAATAATTTAAGAGATATGATGCAGCAATTACTGTAGCAATAATTGAGTATAGCTGAGTGACTTCTCACGTAAGCATCAATAATCAATACCGTGTGCTACTATGCAACCACGCGTATTACTGTACTTTTACTACCGAGTAGTTCAACAGTTTTAACGATTTTAACGTAATACCTCAGCCGTTATTTTTATAGAAAGATAATTTTGTCGTTTTCTCAATCCGACAATAATTCCGTTGTGGGGTCCACCAATGATTGTGCCGTCGTACGAATATTCCCCGACAAAAAGAATATTCCCCGACCAAACGAATATTTTATAACAACTTGCTTACTTTGCAAAATTTATAAATATTACCCACAACTATAACATTATATCAAATTAACTCCATAATATTCAAAAATGATATTTATAGAAAATTCATCTTTATTTATAAAAGTTGGGGTCTTACAACCTCCCCTTCTTATGAAATTTCGCCCTCGAAATTAGGGTACGTACCTGGTATGTCGAAGAGGTAAGGATACCTTGATTTCATTTCTGATTCTAACTCCCAAGTCATTTCCTCAACATCGTGGTTTCTCCACAAAACTTTGACTTGAGGTATAACCTTGGAGCGTAGAATATGTTCCTTCTTATCCAAGATTTGAACAGGAACTTCTTCATACGTCAAATCCTCCGCTATTTCGTCCGGTTCTAACTCAATAATGTGGTTCGGGTCTTCCACATATTTGCGTAACATGGATATGTGGAAAACGTTATGAACACGAGACATACTTGGCGGTAAAGCGAGTCTATAAGCCACAGTTCCTACTCGATCGAGGATTAAAAATGGACCGATGAATCGAGGATTTAGCTTTCCTCTCTTTCCAAATCTCGTAACTCCTTTCCATGGAGCAACACGTAAGAACACATGATCTCCTACATCAAATTCCACGTCCTTTCGATGAAGATCAGCATAACTCTTTTGTCGATCTTGTGAGGTTTTTATACGTTGTCGGATCGTTTGAATCTTTTCTGTAGTCATACGTACCAACTCCGGTCCCAACAACGTTGCTTCGCCCACCTCATCCCAGCATACTGGAGAACGACATTTTCTTCCATACAATGCTTCGAATGGAGCCATGCCAATACTTGCTTGATAACTGTTGTTGTAGGAAAACTCCACCAATGGTAAGAACTTGTCCCAACTTCCCTTGAAGTCAAAGACACAGAGTCTTAATAGATCTTCAAGAGTTTGAATAGTCCTCTCTGATTGTCCGTCCGTCTGAGGATGATATGCTGAACTAAATCGTAACTCCGTGCCCATAGCTTTTTGTAAACTAACCCAAAATCGTGAAGTGAATCTTGGGTCTCGATCAGAAACTATGGATACTGGCATACCATGCAGTCTTACAATCTCGTTTATGTACATACGAGCAAGACGTTCAAGTGTATAAGTTTCTCGTATCGGTAAGAAATGAGCAGACTTGGTCAATCTATCAACAATGACCCAAATCGCATCAATACCTTGAGAAACCCTAGGAAGACCGGTAACGAAATCCATGGTAATGTGCTCCCACTTCCATTCTGGAATTTCAAGTGGTTGCAATGGACCTTTTGGTACTTGATGCTCCGCTTTGACTCGTTGACAAGTTAGACACCTTGAGATAAACAACGCTATCTCTCTCTTCATATTGCTCCACCAAAATGTATGACGAAGATCATGATACATTTTGGTACTTCCAGGATGGATTGCAAACGGTGTGTTGTGCGCCTCCATCATGATTTCATACTTTAAATCAGGGTTGTTAGGAACACAAAGTCTGGAGTTGACTCGAAGTATTCCTTCTTCATCGATTCTTGCTTCCGGCATAGCACCTTCTTGCACTTTCTTCTTCATACGCATCAGCTCCAGGTCTGTAGCTTGAGCAGCTTTAACTTTATCGATTAAAGTCGGTTCTACTCGTATATTCGCCATCATCACATGGGTCCCTGGAGTCTTTAACTCTATCTCCATCCTTTGCAAGTCACACAAAATGGGCCTTTGTGTTGACAATATTGCACTCGTACTTGCATATGATCTTCTACTCAATGCGTCAGCTACCACGTTCGCTTTTCCAGGATGGTATTGAATGGTATGATCATAATCTTTCAACAGTTCAAGCCAACGTCGTTGTCGCATGTTGAGTTCCTTTTGAGTGAAGAAATATTTGAGGCTTTTATGATCCGTAAAGATCTCCACCTTCTCCCCATACAAGTAATGCCTCCAAATTTTAAGTGCAAAGACAACAGCTGCCAACTCTAGATCATGAGTAGGATAATTCCTCTCATATTCCTTGAGTTGTCTTGATGCATAGGCTATGACTTTTCCATGTTGCATGAGAACGCATCCCAACCCTTTGCTCGAAGCATCACTGTAGATGACAAATCCCTCCGAGCCAGATGGTATTGTTAGAACAGGTGCTGAAATGAGTCTCCTCTTGAGTTCTTGAAAACTCTGCTCACATTCTTCGCTCCAACCGAACTTTGTATCTTTCCGAGTCAGCTGAGTTAATGGAGTAGCGATTCGAGAAAATCCTTCCACGAATCTCCGATAATAACCAGCTAAACCAAGAAAGCTACGTACTTCGGTCACTGATTTAGGTTGCTCCCAGCTTTGAATAGCTTCAATCTTTGCCGGGTCAACCGATATTCCACGACTTGATACTACGTGCCCAAGGAATGCTACCTCTTCCAGCCAGAACTCGCATTTCTTCAACTTGGCATAAAGTTTGTATTCACGAAGCTTTTGGAGTACCAGCCTCAAGTGTTGCTCATGATCTTCACGGCTTTTGGAATAAATAAGGATGTCGTCGATAAAGACGACCACAAAGTGATCTAAATATTCCTTGAATACCCTGTTCATCATATCCATGAAGGCAGCAGGAGCATTAGTCAATCCAAAAGACATAACTAAGAATTCATAATGCCCATACCGAGTTCTAAAAGCCGTCTTTGGAATATCCTCAGTTCTAACCTTCAGCTGATGATATCCAGAACGAAGATCGATCTTTGAAAAGAATTGTGCTCCTTGCAACTGGTCAAACAGGTCATCAATACGTGGCAATGGGTACCTATTTTTGATGGTGACATGATTCAACTCCCGATAATCAATACAAAGTCGCATACTCCCATCTTTCTTCTTCACGAACAGAACAGGAGCACCCCAAGGAGAAGTACTAGGACGAATAAAACCAATGTCTAACAATTCCTGCAGTTGGGTCTTTAACTCCTGAAGTTCAATAGGAGCCATTCGATATGGGGCTTTGGAAATGGGTTTTGTACCGGGTTCAAGGTCGATACAAAATTCAATTTCACGCTCTGGGGGTAGGCCAGGAAGTTCTTCGGGAAATACGTCAGGAAATTTATTAACAACAGAAATATCATTCAAAGCTGACGTATTTTTGTTTAGATCTGTGACATGAGCTAAGAAAGCTTGACATCCGTTTTTCAATAAACGAATAGCTTTATGGCTTGAGATGACAGCGATTGATTTTAATGGTTTGGTTGCTTGAATTCGCATAATAGGTCGATTAGGAATATGAAAGCTAACAACCTTACGAAAACAATCAATTTTTGCATAATGAGTAGTTAACCAATCAATCCCTAGAATCACGTCAAATGCAAGTATTTTTAATGAAATCAGATCGATAGGTAATGTGTGGGTACCAACTTGAACCAAACAAGACTTATAAACAGTGGAGGTAATGAAGGTTTCTCCCAACGGAGTTTCCACAGATAAGTCAAAGTCTAATTTCTCCGGAATCAAATTTAATCGATGAGCGCAAGTAGGAGAAATAAAAGAATGGGTTGAACCGGTATCAAATAAAGTATAAACTTCTTTAGAGTTTATGATAAGCTTACCCGTGATGACCTCATTCGGGTTCCTTGCTCTCTGGGAGTTCACAACAAACGCTCTCCCTTGCACAACCGGTTTTGACTTTTCTGGGACGGCTTTTGGTGCCTCCATCCTAGCTGAATTTGTTTTCGGTAAACGACAAAATCGGGCTAAATGACCTTCTCTTCCACAATTATAACATGCTTTGGACGGCATCGCGCAGTTTGGACTGATGTGCCCCTCCCCTCCGCATTTGAAACATATGATAGGTGGTCGTTCTCCTTCCTTAACGACAGGTGCTGGTGCTGACGTCTTTCCATCATTGTTGAATCTCCTCTTCTTGAAATGTCCATTCTTATTGTTTTGGCCCTGATTACCACCGAAGTGGTTACCATTTCTGGCCTGTTGATTCCCTCCACGCTTGTTGTCACCGCTTCGATGACTGCTCTCACTGGTATTATCATTTTGCCGGCTGCTCTCTTTTGGTTGCGTTGTCTCGTTATCGCGCTCCACCAACTGAGCCCTATTTACAACATCTGAATACAAACACAGTTTATGAGAAACAAGATGTTGACGTATCTCCGGCTTCAAACCTCTTAAAAACATCCGCGTCATTCTTTCTTCATTATCCACCAGGTGGGACGCAAACCGGGATAACTCCGCAAATTTTGCCTCGTACTGCGACACGGTCATATTATTCTGCTCCAATTTGATGAACTCCACCTCCTTCATGTGACGAATACTCTCGGGAAAGTATTTGTCGTTAAACAGCTCTTGGAACTTCTCCCAAGACATCTTCAGTGCGGCAGGTTGAGTACGCTTTATCGATTCCCACCAGTAATCTGCCTCTCCTCGCAACATAAAGGCGGCAAAGGGAACCTTTTGCTCCTCGGAGCAACCCAAGACATCAAATATCTTGGTGATCTGCTTTATCCATGTTTCAGCTACAAGTGGTTTGGGTTCTCCCTTAAACTCCGGTGGTCCCAGCTCCTTAAACTGTTTAGCGGTGACCGCCTGAGAGTTTCCAGTATTTCCACCTACGTTGTGGACAGGAGCCGCTTTCACCTGTTGTTGCATGAATTGCATAAAGCCTCTGAACATTTGATCATTCATCATTTGGTCAGTGTTGTTGTTTGCATGAGGATTGACACCTTCCTGATGCACATTATCCTGATTATTGATATGTGGTGAATCAACAGTCGTCTGTGCTCCATTGCTATTCTCAACATTCTCAGATGCCATTTTCAGATACTGCCACAAAATAAAAATTAATTGATATGTCATATATTATCCTTATATTATGACCGACCAATTAAATACCATGCAAATAAACTTAGGTATGTCATACTAGCGAAGGAATTCCCCGTCTCTCCCCTCCTAGTTCTATTCTCACATCTTAGCCAGGGATCATATCCCTAAGCTCTGATACCAACTGTGACGCCCCCAAAATTAGGTATACATCACCCATCTTGGGTCGTCAGATACATAGTACAGAATACAAATACAACTTATTAATACAACTGTCGTGTACAATACGACAAAACATAAACTGTGAGTTTGAATACAAATATTATCTTCTAGAGAGTATTCATACTCAAAAGGAGTCCTCATTACATTTATTAACACACCATTACATAGAATAGTGAGGACTACTAACTAATACTATCATTCGGACCATCACTCCGTACCCCGACTTGTCCCAGCTACGTTCTCATTTCCTGAAGAGAACAGTGAAAGAAAGGGTGAGCTCAACTAGCCCAGTAAGAAATATTATGACTAAGATAATGCAGAATAAATTATCATTAGCCTTCAACAATGTTAAACTGATAAAATATAATAGACATCAAGTTTAACTGTAGCGGAACAAGCAATCCATTAAAAGAGTCAAGTAGAAAATAAACTCTACTATCTTTTATGATTTAAAAAGTTTTTCAACACTGTGATCGCTGAGACTCAGCTTAATAAAATAATCCACATCATCGAATCACCCCTGCACTACGGCCAAGGATATTCGTGTATTCATTAATGGTCATGATCATGCCAACAACTGTCCATCAATGCACTACGGGCCAATGAGGACTTTTACCACATCATTTGTAACATTACGGTCATGATTATACCGAATAATCCCTGGTCATAATCATACCAAGTCCATCTATGCACTACAGGCCACAGATGACTTTCAACATTTTATAAACATGAGGATGATGACAATGATATAAGAATTCAATAAAACAAGTTCAAGAATTAATTTATCCAGGAATTAACAACGTCCAAATTGTCAACATGATACTGCATTGTGGAGTAAAATTCAAGAATGCTTAGAAGAATATTTTCTTGAAAAGATACTGGATGAAACGCAACTATCAAGGATATTCCACAAATTTCATGGAGTATAGAAGTCAAAACTTAACCAACTGAGTATAATAAAGAATGGAATAACAAAAGAAATCACCATGCATGCGATAGACCGCACAGACAGGTTATTCCAACAGAATAATAAATAATGGAACCAGGTCCGGCGTAAACGCACAGACAGGATATTCCGACAGAATAATAAATAATGGAACCAGGTCCGGTGTAAAACACACAGACAGGATGTTCCAACAGAATAATAATAAAAACGGAACCAGGTCCGGTGTAAAACACACAGACAGGATGTTCCAACAGAATAATAAACGGAACCAGGTCCGGTGTAAAACACACAGACAGGATGTTCCAACAGAATAATAGAAGAATGTCACCAAGTATAGGGTAGACCGCGTATACTGGTTATTCCAACAGAATAATAACGAATGGAATAACAGAAGTTCTCTTCATGAATATAAAAGAAATAATATTCCCTACCTTAAAAGAACTGGATATTGGAAAAGTGATGTAGCAGAATACTTTTATCTCTCTCTCTCTTATTCTCTCTATACTTTCTCTCTCTATAGCTTGAATGAATTCGTGAAAAATAATGAAGCCCTAGGCCTCTATTTATAGAAAAACTGAGGGTGGCTCTTGGTCTTAACGAAGGGTCAAATGACTCTTGGTCTTAACGAAGGGTCAAATGACTCTTGGTAATATTGAAGGGACAACTACTATTGACGAAAGTAATTACTATTGACCAAGGTAAATACTATTGACGAAGGTAATTACTATTGACCAAGGTAAATACTATTGACCAAGGTAAATACTATTGACGAAGGTAATTACTATTGACTAAGGTAAATACTATTGACGACGGTAATTACTATTGACGACGGTAATTACTATTGACGAAGAGACTCTTAGATGATGACATATGGCCCCCCATAAAATAACCAAACTTACCACAACGTCTCAATAATATAACATATTATACAGATGATACTATGACAATAATTTAAGAGATATGATGCAGCAATTACTGTAGCAATAATTGAGTATAGCTGAGTGACTTCTCACGTAAGCATCAATAATCAATACCGTGTGCTACTATGCAACCACGCGTATTACTGTACTTTTACTACCAAGTAGTTCAACAGTTTTAACGATTTTAACGTAATACCTCAGCTGTTATTTTTATAGAAAGATAATTTTGTCGTTTTCTCAATCCGACAATAATTCCGTTGTGGGGTCCACCAATGATTGTGCCGTCGTACGAATATTCCCCGACAAAAAGAATATTCCCCGACCAAACGAATATTTTATAACAACTTGCTTACTTTGCAAAATTTATAAATATTACCCACAACTATAACATTATATCAAATTAACTTCATAATATTCAAAAATGATATTTATAGAAAATTCATCTTTATTTATAAAAGTTGGGGTCTTACAAGGAACCTAAACGAGGTGATCACGGGTAAGCTAATCATAAACTCTTACGAAGTTTATACCTTATTAGATACCGGTTCTACCCATTCTTTTATCTCTCCTAATTGTGCTCAATATTTAAACTTGACTCCAGAGAAATTAGACTTTGACCTATTTGTGGAGACTCCGTTAGGAGAAACTTTCGTTACATCTACTGTTTATAAATCTTGCTTGATTCAAGTTGGTACCATCACATTACCTGCCGATCTTATTTCGTTGAAAATTCTTGCATTTGATGTGATTTTAGGGATTGATTGGTTAACCACGCATGTAAGACCCCAACTTTTATAAATAAAGATGAATTTTCTATAAATATCATTTTTGAATATTATGGAGTTAATTTGATATAATGTTATAGTTGTGGGTAATATTTATAAATTTTGCAAAGTAAGCAAGTTGTTATAAAATATTCGTTTGGTCGGAGAATATTCTTTTTGTCGGGGAATATTCGTACGACGGCACAATCATTGGTGGACCCCACAACGGAATTATTGTCGGATTGAGAAAACGACAGAATTATCTTTCTATAAAAATAACGGCTGAGGTGTTACCGTTAAAACCGTTAAAACTGTTGAACTACTCGGTAGTAAAAGTACAGTAATACGCGTGGTTGCATAGTAGCACACGGTATTGATTATTGATGCTTACGTGAGAAGTCACTCAGCTATACTCAATTATTGCTACAGTAATTGCTGCATCATATCTCTTAAATTATTGTCATAGTATCATCTGTATAATATGTTATATTATTGAGACGTTGTGGTAAGTTTGGTTATTTTATGGGGGGCCATATGTCATCATCTAAGAGTCTCTTCGTCAATAGTAATTACCGTCGTCAATAGTAATTACCGTCGTCAATAGTAATTACCGTCGTCAATAGTATTTACCTTGGTCAATAGTAATTACCTTCGTCAATAGTATTTACCTTGGTCAATAGTAATTACTTTCGTCAATAGTAGTTGTCCCTTCAATATTACCAAGAGTCATTTGACCCTTCGTTAAGACCAAGAGTCATTTGACCCTTCGTTAAGACCAAGAGCCACCCTCAGTTTTTCTATAAATAGAGGCCTAGGGCTTCATTATTTTTCACGAATTCATTCAAGCTATAGAGAGAGAAAGTATAGAGAGAATAAGAGAGAGAGAATAAAAGTATTCTGCTACATCACTTTTCAATATCCAGTTCTTTTAAGGTAGGGAATATTATTTCTTTTATATTCATGAAGAGAACTTCTGTTATTCCATTTGTTATTATTCTGTTGGAATAACCAGTATACGCGGTCTACCCTATACTTGGTGACATTCTTCTATTATTCTGTTGGAACATCCTGTCTGTGTGTTTTACACCGGACCTGGTTCCGTTTTATTATTATTCTGTTGGAATATCCTGTCTGTGTGTTTTACACCGGACCTGGTTCCATTATTTATTATTCTGTCGGAATATCCTGTCTGTGCGTTTACGCCGGACCTGGTTCCATTATTTATTATTCTATTGGAATAACCTGTCTGTGCGGTCTATCGCATGCATGGTGATTTCTTTTGTTATTCCATTCTTTATTGTACTCAGTTGGTTAAGTTTTGACTTCTATACTCCATGAAATTTGTGGAATATCCTTGATAGTTGCGTTTCATCCAGTATCTTTTCAAGAAAATATTCTTCTAAGCATTCTTGAATTTTACTCCACAATGCAGTATCATGTTGACAATTTGGACGTTGTTAATTCCTGGATAAATTAATTCTTGAACTTGTTTTATTGAATTCTTATATCATTGTCATCATCCTCATGTTTATAAAATGTTGAAAGTCATCTGTGGCCTGTAGTGCATAGATGGACTTGGTATGATTATGACCAGGGATTATTCGGTATAATCATGACCGTAATGTTACAAATGATGTGGTAAAAGTCCTCATTGGCCCGTAGTGCATTGATGGACAGTTGTTGGCATGATCATGACCATTAATGAATACACGAATATCCTTGGCCGTAGTGCAGGGGTGATTCGATGATGTGGATTATTTTATTAAGCTGAGTCTCAGCGATTACAGTGTTGAAAATCTTTTAAATCATAAAAGATAGTAGAGTTTATTTTCTACTTGACTCTTTTAATGGATTGCTTGTTCCGCTACAGTTAAACTTGATGTCTATTATATTTTATCAGTTTAACATTGTTGAAGGCTAATGATAATTTATTCTGCATTATCTTAGTCATAATATTTCTTACTGGGCTAGTTGAGCTCACCCTTTCTTTCACTGTTCTCTTCAGGAAATGAGAACGTAGCTGGGACAAGTCGGGGTACGGAGTGATGGTCCGAATGATAGTATTAGTTAGTAGTCCTCACTATTCTATGTAATGGTGTGTTAATAAATGTAATGAGGACTCCTTTGAGTATGAATACTCTCTAGAAGATAATATTTGTATTCAAACTCACAGTTTATGTTTTGTCGTATTGTACACGACAGTTGTATTAATCAGTTGTATTTGTATTCTGTACTATGTATCTGACGACCCAAGATGGGTGATGTATACCTAATTTTGGGGGCGTCACAGTTGGTATCAGAGCTTAGGGATATGATCCCTGGCTAAGATGTGAGAATAGAACTAGGAGGGGAGAGACGGGGAATTCCTTCGCTAGTATGACCTACCTAAGTTTATTTGGTATTTAATTGGTCGGTCATAATATAAGGATAATATATGACATATCAATTAATTTTTATTTTGTGACAGTATCTGAAAATGGCATCTGAGAATGTTGAGAATAGCAATGGAGCACAGACGACTGTTGATTCACCACATATCAATAATCAGGATAATGTGCATCAGAGGACAATAATCCTCATGCAAACAACAACACTGACCAAATGATGAATGATCAAATGTTCAGAGGCTTTATGCAATTCATGCAACAACAGGTGAAAGCGGCTCCTGTCCACAACGTAGGTGGAAATACTGGAAACTCTCAGGCGGTCACCGCTAAACAGTTTAAGGAGCTGGGACCACCGGAGTTTAAGGGAGAACCCAAACCACTTGTAGCTGAAACATGGATAAAGCAGATCACCAAGATATTTGATGTCTTGGGTTGCTCCGAGGAGCAAAAGGTTCCCTTTGCCGCCTTTATGTTGCGAGGAGAGGCAGATTACTGGTGGGAATCGATAAAGCGTACTCAACCTGCCGCACTGAAGATGTCTTGGGAGAAGTTCCAAGATCTGTTTAACGACAAATACTTTCCCGAGAGTATTCGTCACATGAAGGAGGTGGAGTTCATCAAATTGGAGCAGAATAATATGACCGTGTCGCAGTACGAGGCAAAATTTGCGGAGTTATCCCGGTTTGCGTCCCACCTGGTGGATAATGAAGAAAGAATGACGCGGATGTTTTTAAGAGGTTTGAAGCCGGAGATACGTCAACATCTTGTTTCTCATAAACTGTGTTTGTATTCAGATGTTGTAAATAGGGCTCAGTTGGTGGAGCGCGATAACGAGACAACGCAACCAAAAGAGAGCAGCCGGCAAAATGATAATACCAGTGAGAGCAGTCATCGAAGCGGTGACAACAAGCGTGGAGGGAATCAACAGGCCAGAAATGGTAACCACTTCGGTGGTAATCAGGGCCAAAACAATAAGAATGGACATTTCAAGAAGAGGAGATTCAACAATGATGGAAAGACGTCAGCACCAGCACCTGTCGTTAAGGAAGGAGAACGACCACCTATCATATGTTTCAAATGCGGAGGGGAGGGGCACATCAGTCCAAACTGCGCGATGCCGTCCAAAGCATGTTATAATTGTGGAAGAGAAGGTCATTTAGCCCGATTTTGTCGTTTACCGAAGACAAATTCAGCTAGGATGGAGGCACCAAAAGCCGTCCCAGAAAAGTCAAAACCGGTTGTGCAAGGGAGAGCGTTTGTTGTGAACTCCCAGAGAGCAAGGAACCCGAATGAGGTCATCACGGGTAAGCTTATCATAAACTCTAAAGAAGTTTATACTTTATTTGATACCGGTTCAACCCATTCTTTTATTTCTCCTACTTGCGCTCATCGATTAAATTTGATTCCGGAGAAATTAGACTTTGACTTATCTGTGGAAACTCCGTTGGGAGAAACCTTCATTACCTCCACTGTTTATAAGTCTTGTTTGGTTCAAGTTGGTACCCACACATTACCTATCGATCTGATTTCATTAAAAATACTTGCATTTGACGTGATTCTAGGGATTGATTGGTTAACTACTCATTATGCAAAAATTGATTGTTTTCGTAAGGTTGTTAGCTTTCATATTCCTAATCGACCTATTATGCGAATTCAAGCAACCAAACCATTAAAATCAATCGCTGTCATCTCAAGCCATAAAGCTATTCGTTTATTGAAAAACGGATGTCAAGCTTTCTTAGCTCATGTCACAGATCTAAACAAAAATACGTCAGTTTTGAATGATATTTCTATTGTTAATAAATTCCCTGACGTATTCCCTGAAGAACTTCCTGGCCTACCCCCAGAGCGTGAAATTGAATTTTGTATCGACCTTGAACCCGGTACAAAACCCATTTCCAAAGCCCCATATCGAATGGCTCCTATTGAACTTCAGGAGTTAAAGATCCAACTGCAGGAATTGTTAGACATTGGCTTTATTCGTCCTAGTACTTCTCCTTGGGGTGCTCCTGTTCTATTCGTGAAGAAGAAAGATGGGAGTATGCGACTTTGTATTGATTATCGGGAGTTGAATCATGTCACCATCAAAAATAGGTACCCATTGCCACGTATTGATGACCTGTTTGACCAGTTGCAAGGAGCACAATTCTTTTCAAAGATCGATCTTCGTTCTGGATATCATCAGCTGAAGGTTAGAACTGAGGATATTCCAAAGACGGCTTTTAGAACTCGGTACGGGCATTATGAATTCCTAGTCATGTCCTTTGGATTGACTAATGCTCCTGCTGCCTTCATGGATATGATGAACCGGGTATTCAAGGAATATTTGGATCACTTTGTGGTCGTCTTTATTGATGACATCCTTATTTATTCCAAAAGCCGTGAAGATCATGAGCAACACTTGAGGCTGGTACTCCAAAAGCTTCGTGAATACAAGCTTTATGCCAAGTTGAAGAAATGCGAGTTCTGGCTGGAGGAGGTAGCATTCCTTGGGCACGTAGTATCAAGTCGTGGAATATCGGTTGACCCGGCAAAGATTGAAGCTATTCAAAGCTGGGAGCAACCTAAATCAGTGACCGAAGTACGTAGCTTTCTTGGTTTAGCTGGTTATTATCGGAGATTCGTGGAAGGATTTTCTCGAATCGCTACTCCATTAACTCAGCTGACTCGGAAAGATACAAAGTTCGGTTGGAGCGAAGAATGTGAGCAGAGTTTTCAAGAACTCAAGAGGAGACTCATTTCAGCACCTGTTCTAACAATACCATCTGGCTCGGAGGGATTTGTCATCTACAGTGATGCTTCGAGCAAAGGGTTGGGATGCGTTCTCATGCAACATGGAAAAGTCATAGCCTATGCATCAAGACAACTCAAGGAATATGAGAGGAATTATCCTACTCATGATCTAGAGTTGGCAGCTGTTGTCTTTGCACTTAAAATTTGGAGGCATTACTTGTATGGGGAGAAAGTGGAGATCTTTACGGATCATAAAAGCCTCAAATATTTCTTCACTCAAAAGGAACTCAACATGCGACAACGACGTTGGCTTGAACTGTTGAAAGATTATGATCATACCATTCAATACCATCCTGGAAAAGCGAACGTGGTAGCTGACGCATTGAGTAGAAGATCATATGCGGGTACAAGTGCAATATTAACAACACAAAGGCCCATTTTGTGTGACTTGCAAAGGATGGAGATAGAGTTAAAGACTCCAGGGACCCATGTGATGATGGCGAATATACGAGTAGAACCGACTTTAATCGATAAAGTTAAAGCTGCTCAAGCTACAGACCTGGAGCTGATGCGTATGAGGAAGAAAGTGCAAGAAGGTGCTATGCCGGAAGCAAGAATCGATGAAGAAGGAATACTTCGAGTCAACTCCAGACTTTGTGTTCCTAACAACCCTGATTTAAAGTATGAAATCATGATGGAGGCGCACAACACACCGTTTGCAATCCATCCTGGAAGTACCAAAATGTATCATGATCTTCGTCATACATTTTGGTGGAGCAATATGAAGAGAGAGATAGCGTTGTTTATCTCAAGGTGTCTAACTTGTCAACGAGTCAAAGCGGAGCATCAAGTACCAAAAGGTCCATTGCAACCACTTGAAATTCCAGAATGGAAGTGGGAGCACATTACCATGGATTTCGTTACCGGTCTTCCTAGGGTTTCTCAAGGTATTGATGCGATTTGGGTCATTGTTGATAGATTGACCAAGTCTGCTCATTTCTTACCGATACGAGAAACTTATACACTTGAACGTCTTGCTCGTATGTACATAAACGAGATTGTAAGACTGCATGGTATGCCAGTATCCATAGTTTCTGATCGAGACCCAAGATTCACTTCACGATTTTGGGTTAGTTTACAAAAAGCTATGGGCACGGAGTTACGATTTAGTTCAGCATATCATCCTCAGACGGACGGACAATCAGAGAGGACTATTCAAACTCTTGAAGATCTATTAAGACTCTGTGTCTTTGACTTCAAGGGAAGTTGGGACAAGTTCTTACCATTGGTGGAGTTTTCCTACAACAACAGTTATCAAGCAAGTATTGGCATGGCTCCATTCGAAGCATTGTATGGAAGAAAATGTCGTTCTCCAGTATGCTGGGATGAGGTGGGCGAAGCAACGTTGTTGGGACCGGAGTTGGTACGTATGACTACAGAAAAGATTCAAACGATCCGACAACGTATAAAAACCTCACAAGATCGACAAAAGAGTTATGCTGATCTTCATCGAAAGGACGTGGAATTTGATGTAGGAGATCATGTGTTCTTACGTGTTGCTCCATGGAAAGGAGTTACGAGATTTGGAAAGAGAGGAAAGCTAAATCCTCGATTCATCGGTCCATTTTTAATCCTCGATCGAGTAGGAACTGTGGCTTATAGACTCGCTTTACCGCCAAGTATGTCTCGTGTTCATAACGTTTTCCACATATCCATGTTACGCAAATATGTGGAAGACCCGAACCACATTATTGAGTTAGAACCGGACGAAATAGCGGAGGATTTGACGTATGAAGAAGTTCCTGTTCAAATCTTGGATAAGAAGGAACATATTCTACGCTCCAAGGTTATACCTCAAGTCAAAGTTTTGTGGAGAAACCACGATGTTGAGGAAATGACTTGGGAGTTAGAATCAGAAATGAAATCAAGGTATCCTTACCTCTTCGACATACCAGGTACGTACCCTAATTTCGAGGGCGAAATTTCATAAGAAGGGGAGGTTGTAAGACCCCAACTTTTATAAATAAAGATGAATTTTCTATAAATATCATTTTTGAATATTATGGAGTTAATTTGATATAATGTTATAGTTGTGGGTAATATTTATAAATTTTGCAAAGTAAGCAAGTTGTTATAAAATATTCGTTTGGTCGGAGAATATTCTTTTTGTCGGGGAATATTCGTACGACGGCACAATCATTGGTGGACCCCACAACGGAATTATTGTCGGATTGAGAAAACGACAGAATTATCTTTCTATAAAAATAACGGCTGAGGTGTTACCGTTAAAACCGTTAAAACTGTTGAACTACTCGGTAGTAAAAGTACAGTAATACGCGTGGTTGCATAGTAGCACACGGTATTGATTATTGATGCTTACGTGAGAAGTCACTCAGCTATACTCAATTATTGCTACAGTAATTGCTGCATCATATCTCTTAAATTATTGTCATAGTATCATCTGTATAATATGTTATATTATTGAGACGTTGTGGTAAGTTTGGTTATTTTATGGGGGGCCATATGTCATCATCTAAGAGTCTCTTCGTCAATAGTAATTACCGTCGTCAATAGTAATTACCGTCGTCAATAGTAATTACCTTCGTCAATAGTATTTACCTTGGTCAATAGTAATTACCTTCGTCAATAGTATTTACCTTGGTCAATAGTAATTACTTTCGTCAATAGTAGTTGTCCCTTCAATATTACCAAGAGTCATTTGACCCTTCGTTAAGACCAAGAGTCATTTGACCCTTCGTTAAGACCAAGAGCCACCCTCAGTTTTTCTATAAATAGAGGCCTAGGGCTTCATTATTTTTCACGAATTCATTCAAGCTATAGAGAGAGAAAGTATAGAGAGAATAAGAGAGAGAGAATAAAAGTATTCTGCTACATCACTTTTCCAATATCCAGTTCTTTTAAGGTAGGGAATATTATTTCTTTTATATTCATGAAGAGAACTTCTGTTATTCCATTTGTTATTATTCTGTTGGAATAACCAGTATACGCGGTCTACCCTATACTTGGTGACATTCTTCTATTATTCTGTTGGAACATCCTGTCTGTGTGTTTTACACCGGACCTGGTTCCGTTTATTATTATTCTGTTGGAACATCCTGTCTGTGTGTTTTACACCGGACCTGGTTCCGTTTTATTATTATTCTGTTGGAATATCCTGTCTGTGTGTTTTACACCGGACCTGGTTCCATTATTTATTATTCTGTCGGAATATCCTGTCTGTGCGTTTACGCCGGACCTGGTTCCATTATTTATTATTCTATTGGAATAACCTGTCTGTGCGGTCTATCGCATGCATGGTGATTTCTTTTGTTATTCCATTCTTTATTGTACTCAGTTGGTTAAGTTTTGACTTCTATACTCCATGAAATTTGTGGAATATCCTTGATAGTTGCGTTTCATCCAGTATCTTTTCAAGAAAATATTCTTCTAAGCATTCTTGAATTTTACTCCACAATGCAGTATCATGTTGACAATTTGGACGTTGTTAATTCCTGGATAAATTAATTCTTGAACTTGTTTTATTGAATTCTTATATCATTGTCATCATCCTCATGTTTATAAAATGTTGAAAGTCATCTGTGGCCTGTAGTGCATAGATGGACTTGGTATGATTATGACCAGGGATTATTCGGTATAATCATGACCGTAATGTTACAAATGATGTGGTAAAAGTCCTCATTGGCCCGTAGTGCATTGATGGACAGTTGTTGGCATGATCATGACCATTAATGAATACACGAATATCCTTGGCCGTAGTGCAGGGGTGATTCGATGATGTGGATTATTTTATTAAGCTGAGTCTCAGCGATCACAGTGTTGAAAAACTTTTAAATCATAAAAGATAGTAGAGTTTATTTTCTACTTGACTCTTTTAATGGATTGCTTGTTCCGCTACAGTTAAACTTGATGTCTATTATATTTTATCAGTTTAACATTGTTGAAGGCTAATGATAATTTATTCTGCATTATCTTAGTCATAATATTTCTTACTGGGCTAGTTGAGCTCACCCTTTCTTTCACTGTTCTCTTCAGGAAATGAGAACGTAGCTGGGACAAGTCGGGGTACGGAGTGATGGTCCGAATGATAGTATTAGTTAGTAGTCCTCACTATTCTATGTAATGGTGTGTTAATAAATGTAATGAGGACTCCTTTTGAGTATGAATACTCTCTAGAAGATAATATTTGTATTCAAACTCACAGTTTATGTTTTGTCGTATTGTACACGACAGTTGTATTAATCAGTTGTATTTGTATTCTGTACTATGTATCTGACGACCCAAGATGGGTGATGTATACCTAATTTTGGGGGCGTCACAACGAATCATGCTAAAATTGATTGTTTTCGTAAGGTTGTTAGTTTTCATATTCCAAACCAACTCGTTATGCGAATTCAAACAACTAAACCATAAAAGTCAATCACTGTCATTTCAAGCCATAAAGCTATTCGTTTATTGAAAAACTGATGATTAAGGAGGTCACATGTCATGGATTTGAACAAAGACACGTCAGA
Organism: Panax notoginseng; assembly: GCA_016801055.1. Taxonomy (NCBI): domain Eukaryota; kingdom Viridiplantae; phylum Streptophyta; class Magnoliopsida; order Apiales; family Araliaceae; genus Panax; species Panax notoginseng. The sequence continues at coordinate 226,066,411 of CM029014.1, forward strand.
TTTGGATAAAATTTCTGTTGTTAATGAATTTCTGATGTATTCCTGAAGAAACTTCCCGGTCTACCCCAGAACGTGAAGTTGAATTCTTTATTGACCTTGAACATAGGACAAAGCCCATTTCTAAAACCCCATATCGAATGCTCCTATTGAACTTCAGGAGTTAAAAGTCCAACTACAGGAGTTGTTGGACATCGGTTTTTATTCGGCCTAGTACATCTCCTTGGGGTGCTCCTTTTTATTCGTAAAGAAGAAAGACTGGGAGTATGCGACTTTGTATCGGACTATCGAGAATTGAATCATGTCACCATCAAGAATAGGTATCCGCTACTCGCATTGATGACCTGTTTGACCAGTTGCAAGGAGCACAATTCTTTTCAAAGATCGATCTTCGTTCTGGATATCATCAGCTGAAGATTAAAACTGAGGATATTCCAAAGACTGCCTTCAGAACTCGGTACGGGCATTATGAATTCTTAGTCATGTCTTTTGGATTGACTAATGCCCCTGCTGCCTTCATGGATATGATGAACCGTGTATTCAAAGAAAATTTAGATCAGTTCGTTGTTGTCTTTAT